>LUCH01001279.1:17887-33211 GCA_013368495.1 Paragonimus heterotremus | reverse complement strand
ATTGCAGTCTCCCTCACTGTTTATTTTCCGAGAGATAAGGATTTCCTTTCCGTGCTAGCCATTCAGTTGGCCAACCAGCATTAGCCGGATGGACACAAAAGCCTCACTCACACACCTACTGGTCTTATTCCTTTGGATTTACACCGGATACGTGATGTGTGACTGGAACCGTAAGTGATGAAGCGCAAGCCACTTGGGGTGATGGTTTAAAGCGCAGGCCTGCTTCGATTTCGGTCACTGTGACAGGCTAATCTGTCTCGGATGCCGCCAACCTCAAGGCCCTTCATATATTTTTCCGAACAACTTCAAAACTTCAAGAAGCTAGAAAATTCTCGGTCTTCGAATAGATTTTTGGGTCCGTGTAGATAATACATCACTTAAAAGTAAATTTATATACAGCATGTATCAACACAATACGGTCAACTATTAATCGAACACGAAAAGCTACCTCAGTAGGAAACGTATATGCACCATCACAATACCCACCATTAATATTTTGAATCTTGGCGCCAAACGGAAGACAAATCAATTAACGGTCAGTTGAAGGCTTGCGATCATTTATTTTGCGAAAGCCAACGATTTTCAAATTCTTGAGCGATACCATCGAAATGTTGCCAGATATTCATGGATCTCACACGTTTTCGCTGTTTGACGAAAGATTTTCTCCCTACGGATAGTTTGCAGCGCAAGGAGGGCTCGCAATCATTACCAAGAAGTTTTCGTACGTAAGAAGACCGATCATCGAGAAGGAAATAAGTACAGACAGACAGCGTGGTCATCGACTTTCTATCCAGCACATGACAATCGTCAGACACTCAACACTGGCGGATACCTCAGCAACAGCTCTATGACTTTCACGCCAGTAGGCAGGTGTTTAGCAAAACCATGGTTTTATTGCAATTTATTACTCGTTCCCACACCCGGCTCTTTCTTTCAGCGGATGCTTCAAAAAAGGCAGGTGTAGAAGACCATAACCAGCTTGTCAAATAGTAAGTACAACCCCACTCGTTTTCTTCCCAAGTATTCTATACTGCACAAGCAAGTTACATTAAGTTCGATGATGAACTGCTGATGACTTATCTGGCGCTTCAGGGTTTATTAGGAGGTAGTGACTTCACTGTAGTGACTTACTACACTTTACTCGTCTACGAGCTCAAATGCTCACCGGATACCCACCTCAGCAATAATCACTTATCTTGATTTCATTGAGCAGTTTCCGACAGTCATTCGTCACGGTTCGAGGTCCATGGATGCCGTTGTATGAACTGGCTTCAAACTACATAACCAGGCAGTTTCAACTCCATCTGAGAATAGCCTTCGGAATCTGATACAAGAACAGCTCAAAGACGAAGAGATATATTTTAGTGTACGACGCAGCAAATGGTTTTTCACAGATGCACACCGATCAGACGTGAGGTATGAAATGCCATTGAGAATTTAGACCGAACATTTATTGAACGAAATGTGCAAGTGGTCTCGCAAGGCAATATAAACGGAAACCGACACGCAAGTTGACTACTGGGTTTAAAGGCCGGCCGTCGACGGGCGGGTTAACCGGAAGTGTGTGTGACTCGGGTTCGTGCCACCCAGTCACATGGCATGCGGACAAACAACCGAAAGGCGTACATAATGCGAACCCTCCTATAACCTAGGTATAACGTGCAACCGTGAGTTTTAAAATTGTTTCACACATTATCCAACAAACAGGCCAAAGAAACCTCCAGGTCGACACAATATCGTTTCTGTACGTAGGTATGGGTTCATGACAAGCAGATCAAGCATTGTTAAACTTTCCTCCCGACTGCCTCTTGTCCAGTCGGCTTTCCAGTGTTTCCCCTCCTTGTTCTCGGTCCATCACCGTGTACACCGCATCTGCACCAAATCCTCAAAAATCTGTTACACTGCCCTATTTCAGACCCTCATCTTACGTTTAAAGTTTGTTGTCACACCCTGGAATTCGCGTCATACTCAAACTAATTTATCAAGTTTGCGTCTCGCCTAGTATGACCGTGAATGCACACATTCGGGCTAAATCTACAGTCATCTTACTCCGTCACCTGGCCATCTCTCCACGGTTGGTTATCGAGTCCCACACACCCACTTAGATACTGTCCGTACACTGCCACCTTCCGATGGAACGACTCTCCTACTCGCGTGTTTCACTCGTTGACCGATGACTGTTCGCATTGTTAAAGTGGCTGCCCGTTTTAAGTGTGTAATGGTGGCTTTGTCTGTGACTCCTCGACTTCATTTATTTCCTTTCGTTAATTGTCCTTCTCCCGTTTGAAGTAAGTGTGACGAATTGCCCTTTCCACGTACGGTAATTTCAGTGCTACTAAAGTTTCATAGCGTTCACTCGTTGAACCTTGCTCTCGCGTAGTTAATCAATTTTTACTCCCTACCACTGACCCCTTAACTAAGGATTAGCTGCAGCTGGAAAAAGGTCAAAAAGCAATAAAATGATACGCTGTCGAATATTTCTTGATATTTCACTGGTATCGCCCAGTGACTTGAAAATCGTTAAGTTTTGCGGCAGAAATGGTCAGGAGCCTTGAACTGTTTGTTTTGACTCATCGGTAATTCCTTTACCTTTACTTTCAAGTTGGGGTCAAAAATACTAATGGCTGGTGTTGTGACAATATACACGGTTTTCTGTTGGAGCTGCTTCCGATATTTGCCCAATAGTTAACCGTCCCATGTTAACCATTGATGATGTTATATGTAAAGTTGATGATACATGTGTTGATATATATTTTGCCCGTTTATTTAAGAGAAAGTCGATTCCATATCAAGTATTGGATTATTTACAGGACTTCAAAGATCTATTCGAGGATTGGGAATTTTCAAGCTTCAGTTAATTTAAAAGTTATTTAGATAAATACCCGAAGGATCGTAGTGCTTAGTATTTACTTGCTTCGTGCACAAAACAGGCAGTTGATGTTTGGAGTGTGATAATGTGAACGAATACTATCGAGATAACATGGTAGATGGATCCTATTGCATCAAATACAAGCTACGTTAGAGCAAAAGTCCTGCATTACGACTTGCTTGGTGGGTTGAATTCACATACTCTCAGTTGCACACTATTCGTGAAAGAAATGCTAGATGATAACACGAACGTCAGTGACCACGGCAAACGATGCCATACCTTTGATGTTACTTGACGCTAACGTTTAGACCTGGATGCGCAGGAAGTAGGAGGTTTCTGCTGAGGCAGAAGCCGAAAAAAAAGACAAACCCATTGCAGGTTTGAAAGATATGCCGCAGTTTTATTACGTGTATGATAATGATACATGTATTCCATGTATTTCAAAACTTTTCAGCCCTCGATTTTGCTTCACTCATAGGCCGTGGCGTTGTGCGCATAGAAAGCACCTAATGACTGTCGAGCATGGGTGTTAGTGCATCAAACCACAAGTCCCAATGGAATAGCCTGCTTCCTCTCCTGTCTAGTCATTTTACATTCCAAAAAACAAGGGGATTTCCACTTACCGACGGATTCATTTAACTGCATAAACTTAAGGGACTTTTCGTAGTCATATTGTCAAACTAGTATACACCCGATAAAATTGACCCTACAAACACAACTGGGCGTGAATTATGTTGGATCCTTGACGCAGTCTAATGCACTAATCCAGAGATCCTCAAGGAATTTGTTATGGTTTTGGAACGTAGTTCCTAACGCAGCCCTAACGAGTATAACCCACGAATTCTCTAACTGGACCATTTCCCGTATCCTAAATCACCCTTAAATCAATACGAAACGACATAATTCACCCCCAAGTGAGCCCTTACTGACGTAATCTAACACAAATTTCCCCGAAACAATGCACTTTGCCCAAGAGTTGCAACCAAACCGTCGTAAACCGTTCTCACGCAATGATACACAGTGAGTAGAAAGGCGGCTCGTCGGGAATGAATAGGCAAAGTTTATCGCAGTTAACAAAATATACGGAATGGGATCTTCTCGCGTGCTTCACATCCTTCTGTGGGTGATTCCGTCTCCTGGAAAAAGGAGAATTATCAACATCATACCATGCGTTTGTAAACATTACGAAGCAAATAGCGAACCAAACGACGGCGGCAAAAATGGAGGGAATTTATATCCACATAAAAACTCCACCGTATTTATTAAACACATATCCCCATGCTACAGGATGACAATTGATAGAACTTATATTGTGCACAGCCTAAGGCAGGTGAAAATTGAATTTATGTGAAAACGCATTAGAGATCCACAGGTGACAAACAATCAGACAGCGAGTTTCATAAACACACAATCCACTTCATTTTCTCTCGTTAACGGGTGTTTGCTTCTGTTGTTGCCTTCGGTTTCCTCACCTGACACATCACCTCGCAGTCACGGACATCATTACACCAACGGCGCCCCCACGTCCCTAAGTCATATGGCCTTGTCACTGAACTCGTCCCCTGGGATAGCATAGTTTCTACGATGAAAATATATTGCATTGCTACTATACTCCACTAGCCTTCTATTACATGCCGTAGGAAGGAGTCTTTGAAAGCGATTCCATTTCTTCCTCCGGCATAGGTCCTTTTCATTGGTTGCTGTGATACTGTGACTTCCCTCGTGCAACAGCGAAGTAGTAGGCTCGCAGACGGAACACCCATCGACTTCAGGCGGTCCATCTAACTGTGCTGAAAATATTAGTCGTACACTTATCACAACTCTTCTGAACGGCTGCGATTGGAGGTCCGCTTCCAGTTCAAGAAAGCTGGTAGCGTTGTTTGCGGAAAGACCATGCGCGCGGGTATCACGCTCAGCCTGACACTGAACGTCCAAAATAGGGAGAAGGTGGCGCTGTTGTAGACGATCCTTCAAATTGTTACGCCTCTAACCAATTCTGCATGCTGTACAGTCAATTCCTGAAACATTTTCATTATTTTAGATAACTCGATGGAAACAACCGACTCACTTTACGGTAACAGTGCTGTCACAGGTGCCGCGGATTAACTGGTGGACGGGTACAACAACCTTAATAGTGAGGTGGGGATAAGGGGACAGGCGGTTGGAAGGTAACTGTCAAAAAGTGTGTGGGGAGATTTCGTTGAGGCGGCTGAACCAGCCCGGATTGAGGGAACGGCTGGATTAGACACTCCAGCAAGTGGAAGGGAATGGGATGTGGTAACCCCGAGGGAGGTGGAGACAGGACTACGAAGAACGGCGACTGGATTGCCCTGACTGCAGGTCGCAAGCGTACGATACTCCTGCCTTTCCGAGTGGCCACGTGTTTCCACGACGAACGTTGGATATGGTGCAACTGTGGCACGGGATAACAGCAGCCGGAATGCTCGGATGATGACTGGAACCTAAGCTTCTTGGAATGTTTTTCAACAATAAACGAGATTGAAAGACACGCATCAGTACTATCTGGCTCCCTGACTCCGCTTCCTTACTAGCAAACTTACATCGGACGAGCTTACCTCTGACGTGACCCCCACCCTTTTAGCACACCGACGGGCCTGCAGATCGTCGTCTGAAAACACAAGGCATCCATGAAATCAATGCTTGTGGTTACTACTCTGGTAGATATATTTGCAGAGTCAGGTGGGGAAACCCAGTGATCTCCAGAGCCGTGGTAAACTGGAAGGACAGGTAACTTGCCCAGGATGCTATAGCGCCGTCTATCCACGTCTGACTTAGCACCGCGCAACAGGGTTCGTTATCTTCTAAGAAAGTTATTACCTTATACATCTGGAGCTGAAGTTCATTAACTGTTATGAATGAGATGTAATAGATAATAATGCAAAATGAGTTACGTGCTGTAAATCTCAAACTGAACTTTATTCATCTTCAAGTGACGTGTTATTCACAGGAATGTAAAATGGGTATAAAAACAGAGCCTGAATGGCAGGGGGAAAGTAAACATTTAGCTTTAATGCGTGACGCACCTGCTATCAAAAAGTCCGCTAATAAATCACTAACAATAAACATATGCAAATAATGAGAGGAACAACGGTGGGTGGAGAAAGTTCGGAATTTGGTAAAGGGACAATAGCTCACAGTACAAACTTCAGTATTAGGGTTCCATCCATCTACAGTTACACAAAGCACATCGTTAAAGAGAGCAACGTTTTTGTGGTGGGTACTTGAAAACAGAATAGAATCCCCAACAAAAAATGGGCATCCAGGTAGAGGACAATTGACAGGTGTACTCACATTAAAATAAGCGACTTCGACAGGGGCAGAAGCGAAAGATCTTACTGATGAACGCCTGTGCAATTTTAATGCTGATCGCGTTGGCTCCTCAAGCATTGATTTTGATCTGTATATGAAAGACTTAACCGGAAAGGCAGAAACTTTACCCCGTGAACCATGCGTGGTCACATCATCTGCAAGGTGGTCCGGAGGATGCATGTTGTATACAATCTCTGTTTGACCATCAGCTTACAATAATTCAGCAAAAAGACAAGCACTGATTGCCTCTCAAAGTCATGACGATTAGCACAAGAGTGGAATGAGATGAAACGAATACAGCAACAAACAAATCTCAGAAGTTACTACACTTATCATCGTCCAAGGTATTCCGCAAAGCTACTGTTTCACTGTATGGTAGAAATCGTCGGCACTCAGTAGCTTTCCGGGGTCTTAATGTTTATCAGTCCGCTGCATTTGTGGGGGAATTCACACGGTAGGCTCTTCGACTTTTCAAAATGCATCCGTGTGTGCGTCTTAGCGCTTGTGAGTCTATATGAACATTTCTTGAAGCTGGAACCGATGCTCAATCATTAGTCATATGACGGACAACGCCCAGAGACCCTGAACGCCTATAGTCAGTGGGGAAAATGTGAATCATATCGACAGGTAGCGACATTAATGGGGACATGGATGAAAGGCGTGTGGTTCGAAACAATGCGTCTGTTTAAAGATAACCAGATTGTGGTTCGAACGTCACTTTCCGTTCGCAGCATGCCCCTCGTCGGTCACACTTGATATGCACCGTGCCCAGGTACCTGTTTAACATACGGGCTAGGCGATACATTACATATTACCGCCTTTAAACAGACTTTTATAGGAACGTTGCTATTCTGTATGCCATTGCATAGCACATCACGCAACCTTTGCAATACGTCGAAAAGGTATACGTTGATGCCTTTCAACTTGCTTCTTCGTCCATACGCGCCGTCCATAAATGGCTTGGCTACACTCAGTTCAACCAGGCGACAGAGCACTAAAATTACTGTCAGCTCCCCTGCATTCGTTGGTGATAAAACCACCCACATTAGACTGGATACTCACAGATGTCACGTACTATAGCCGCTTGCTTAGAACAGCGTTTATAATGACTTTAACTAACCCTATATGCGCATATTGGCCCGGATAAACGTCACGTGTCAGCGAACTTCTTGGTATCGACAACAAAGTCCCTGCATCACTGTGTAAGCCCGGTATTCTTTGCCTCAAGGTGTGTAGGAGTGGTGTTGGAAATTCTTCAGTTCTGAAAGCGGTCGACAGTGCTAGCGTTAGGAAGATCATCTTCCGGCTCTTGCACATCAGTTTCTGTTAAGTTGTCTGATATATCTGAAACCAATCAATTTATTATTGATAAAGTTTAAACTGCTTTCAGTTACCTGCTGTGGTACGGACGCCTTGGTGGGTGGGGAACGTTAGCAAACGTCCACCTTTTCCAAATTTAATTGTACATTACGATTGACTTCCGCAAGTGAACGCTGCACATTCCGATATATGGTGGAACGACTGGCAAACACCTCAGGACACCACTAGGGTTTTATTAAGAGGAATAGTGCCATTTACTTTTGCGTTATCTAGATACTGATCAGACATAATCACAACTTTGTCATATCTCACAAGAAGCAGGAATAATCAGGAGGTTTTGAATTTGAACGGAGCGCGCGTGACTAATGAAATTAGTTGGGGTTGGGCCAAACACAGAATGAGTTTATGTGTACAACGGTTATGTTGCAACTAGAACAGAATTATATGCAATAACGATCGAAGGTATAAGAATCGCAAAACACAATTAGGCAAAACAACACAGAACGTATGTTGTCGAATCGTACGTATCACTTAATTGCACAGGATAACAGAATAGTGAAACAATTGCGTAACGGAAGGAGACAAATCATGTCAGTCATGTTTATTACATCCGCCACGGCTTGAAAGAGCGTGCGGGTGTTTGTAATTCCGCGGTGATCTGGATTCCAAACTTTCGGATCTTCTGACTATTGGTTCCTCGAATGTTTCGTGTATTTCAGAAGTAGCCGGTACTTCAGTGAGGTAGTTTGCTTCCAGTGGAACAGGATTATCTAGAAGGTCTCGTTAGAATTCGAAACAACAGGAATTCTGTTAACAGACTGAACTCTAGAACTGAACACAACCTGATCAAGATTATTAACCATGCGATTTCTGTGAGAAGAAAAATGTTCCATTTACACGACTTAGATCGTTGCCTTTGAAAAATGTACCACCAGCCGTCTTTGCACAGTCGAGAATCGTACGCAAAGAACGATATTTGAACGGGATCGCGGAATTCTTTCCAGTTATCGAATGTGAGGCATTTCTGTACTGCACGAGAAAATGGTCGATTCCTCGATAAAGTACCACAAATGAGTTTGGTGTTAGCGATGCAATGGCAGACTTCAGTGTGCGTACAAAATTTTTTGCAAGTCCATTATGGAAGTCCACTGTGAATGTCGCGCAGCAGTAAACACATGCGGAGATCCAGGTCCTCTAACCCATTCCTCCAGAGACTTTGCGGTGAAATGAGTACCACTGTCGGTGACCAAAGCAGCAAGTACACTCTCGAGACAAAATGGTTTTCTCAAAGTACGTTATGTAAAGTCTGCACTCGGTGGTGAAGTGAGAAAAACTTCAGGCTATCTAGATTAATCATCATTAACCACCAGGGCTGAGTATTTCCCCAGAAAATGATCACAGTATTCAGCATGAACTCTCTGGAACGTTGCAAACATAACAGGCCACGAACGCCGTCGTGATCGTTTCGCATGAGTCTTGTGGATACCTTTGATACAATTTTAGGCGGTGTGTTTAATAACTTCTTTCAGTTCCGGTCACCGGCAAGAAAAGCATGCAGGTGACTTCATCTTATCAAATCCCAAATGTCCAAAATGCAAGTCCACAAGGATATCAGATCTTGGAGTCGGCGGAATGACGACACGATCATCAAAAGACAGTAATCCATCTGCAGTAGTTGAGAGACTTTCGCGGCGACAGTGAAATGCAGGAAATTCACGCCGATACTGTTGTGTCCCGCCACGTATTAAGACGGTGATAATAGGACCAAAGAAATTTTGAGTATCACACGCAAGTGGCAGTGGTTAAACTAGTATAGTGAGGACGAGCGATCGTAATACACCACTCACACGATTAATATTCAGCAGTAGGACCAGGGCGTGTATTTTGACATCGAACAAGCAGCAAGAAAAATGTAGAAAGAAGCCTCGGAGTGCTGCATCGCCCAAAGTGGTCCTTACTATATGAAGGAACTGAGCATTGGCGTCTGTGACAACGGAGACGGTCTGGGACCGAGTGCCGTGTGCAAATGAGTGGTTGTGTTTGTGGTCCTGTCTAAACGCTTAGCTCATATGTTGACTTCTCAATCAAACAACCCATGTGTCATCCAGTTTCTTGGATCACAACATTAGAAAGAGTCAGCGTTGTCAAAGTTTGAGTCCGGTGGCGGAATTCTGGATAAGTAATCAGAATGGGGAATAGTTTTGCACTACAGTGAATAATTGTGTAACTGTAGGAACTGAGAGCAATGCTCCAGCGTTGCGCCATGGCAGCAGACGACTTTGCCAGCAATTTGTTGGGATGATACAGAAATACCAAGACCCGTCGGCATTGATCCAAAAGATTAATACCCAGTCTGTAGTCACCATCAAAAACCAATCGACAATGAAAAACAAGGACTCAACGCGTTGGCCCTTGTGTATTGGTATCGACCCTGGAAAATTGGGTGTACAGAGAAAGGCACGTCAAGCTAGAGAGGCACGGAGCGAGTTGTGATTGTAGCCGCTGGACGGATATTATAAAAGTAATAGCTTGACTAAAACAAAAGTAGATAAAAACCAAGATCATCAAAAATGTACATGTGAATGCGACTATCAAACATATCATTTGTCATAGTCGCTTCATAGTTTTCCTCCAGAAGGCTAACAAGTATTACACGAGCCTTCATTATTCCACAGAGAGAAAAATATAGATATCATGTCTTTTTGATTGATCACCGTTACAGGGTGATACACATGAAGCATAATGACATGGGGTGGGGAATGTAAAATTACAGGGGAGGGCCGATCGAAAAAATGGCTGCTGCGCTGGGAGGATTCTACTACTCAAGTTATTTGGTCTCCGGATCGCTTCTTCTCTATCGCAACGGACTCCCCAACCCTGAAACCTCCTGAGAGAAAAGGGAGGTTGGTTTGTCCAATGCTGTACGATAGGCAGCTGGGGTTGTCTCTCCACGCACTACGTTCGGATAGTCTGGAAAAGAGAAAGCAGTGAAGTACCCGCACGACTGGTGGAAATGGATAACTCACAGCTTCCAAGTATCCGGCCGGCTATATAAGTTCACAGCAAACGGCGTCACGGACTTTGCAACTTTGAGCGAATGCCTTCGGTTTGCGCCTCTTGTGCACCTCTCTAAAGACTCAAGAGAGAAGATGGTTAGCGCACGACTTGACCTGGTCCAGAACAACACCGTTTGGGTTGCGGAGCTGGGAAGGCATCAAATAATTGCAAAGACATCAATGTCAAAGCAAACAATTTTTTGGCTTTTTGCATGATAGTGCGTATGTTATAATGAAAAATATCATTTCCAAAGATAAGAAACGTTAACATACTCCGCAAAACGTAACGACTTGCGGAGCTCCTTACGGAGACGATTATGCCTAGAGGTAGAGGGAGCAGGTGTTGAGGTTGCAGGAGTTGCAGGGGGTTCTGGGGGCAGAACGCTTCTTGCTGACACCAAGGGTTCCCGCCGGGGAACGTTACTTGTCGACGGAATTGGGGTTGATGCTTTCTCCATGAATGCGGGCTTCAGCCTGTCGACAGAAACTACCTCGCATTTGTCATTGCGGTTAATCGCGAAGGTTTCCGTGTCTTTTACGAGTACATGATAGGGACCGGCGTATGGGAGCTGCAGTAATCGACGAAGGTCGTCGGTAGGAAGGAAGGCATGTGTACGCGGAGAAAGTTTAGTGAGCACATGTACAGCTGATAAACGCTCCCTATGATACACCGGGCGTAGCCTTTACATGTGGTGCACCAAACGAGCTGTGTAGCTGCCGTAATCGTACGGTACTGAAGGTGCAAGTGAGACAAGTTTACCTGGTAACTTAAGTGTGCAACCAAAGACAAGTTCCGCTGCTCTGGCGTTTAAGTCCTCTTTAACTGTGTTCCGCGGTCCTAACGGTACCAGCTGGATTAGCACGGGCACTAACAGCGGCTTTCAGTTGATGATGAAGACGTTCAACCATTCCATTTGCTGCTGGATGATGAGCTGTAGTTCGGATGTGTTTGCATCCTAACGAAATTAAGAGGGCTGTGAAATGTCCTTCAAAGTGAGGTCCACGATCTGTGATCGCCACTGCTGGACAACTAAACTGTGCCACCCAACGTTCCAGGAAAGCGCTGGCTACCGTTTCTGACGAACAATTAGGTAGCAGTATGGCTGCAGGCCATCTTGTGAAGCGGTCACCACGCGTCAATAGATAAATAGAGCCATTCGAGTGTGGTAAGTGGCCCACCAGATCGACGTGTATGTGGCGGAAACGTGCGTCTAGTAAAGGGAAAATACCAAGGGGGCTCTTTGTATGACGGTGGACCTTGGAAAGCTGGCACTGGAGACAAGAACGGACATCGTGGTTTACCTTAGGCCATACGAAACGTTCAGTGACAAGTTTAACCGAAGCGCCTATGCCAGGATGAGACAGATTATGCAGTGTGTTGAACACTGCGCGCCAGAAAGATGCAGGCAGGGCGAGGTGTGCTCTTGGAAGTGTCGCAGAGGATTGTTCCCTCTGACGAGGTCAAAGGTATTGGTAGGATTGTGAGAGAGCTCTTTTGACGAAGATGTTTGATCTCATGATCGGTGGCTTGTGGGGCAGCCATGGCTGCCAAATCAATGCCATTGTCAACAGATGTGCTGAGGTTATGGACGCGTGAAAGAGCGTCCGCGATAGTGTTATCGGTACCTGAGACGTCGTATATCAGTCGTAAACTGAAAGATATAGTCCAGGTGCCTAAGTTCCATTGGGGAATGCCTGTCGGATGAAGCGTTTAAAGAATAAATTAACGGTTTGTGATCAGTGTAAACCGTGAAGGTTCTGTCCTCCACCGAATGCTGGAAGTGGCGGATGCTTAAATAGATTGCTAGTAACTCTCTACCCAACGTGCTGTAGCGGAATTTTGCGGGTTCTAAACGTTTGGAGAAGAAAGCTAAGGGTTGCCACTGCTTACCTACGAACTGCTGTCACACCGCGCCGACCGCTGTGTCGGAAGCGTCGGTTACGATTGACAGCAGTGCAGTCGGATCAGGATGGGCAAGGAGAGCTAAATAGACTACTGCATCCTTGCGCTTAATAAACGCAGTGCGTGCAGCTCCGGTGAACTGGAATTTGCGTTCACCTCCACGGAGAAGATCTGTCATTGGCTGTATTATATGCGCACAACGAGGCATGAAGCGTCCGTAGTAGTTGATCAGACCACTGAAACGACGAAGTTGCTTAAAGGAATTTGGTTCTGGGTATTCACGGATGGCTTTCACCTTATCCGTGAGTGCGGCGATTCCCTTATCTGAGATCGTGTGACCCAGAAATTTTATTATGGCCTTACCTAGTTCGCATTTAGTGGAATTAACTGTGACGCCGTGTTGGGTCAAACGTTTCACGAGGGTGCGAAGATGTGTAAGGTGTTCTTCCTGTGAAATGCTAGCAAGTAAAATACCATCTAGATAAGGGTCAACAAAGTGCAAACCGCACATCACTTCATGAATGAAGCGTTGAAAAGTTTGAGCTGCGTTGTTCAAACCAAATGGCCTTCGGAGAAACTCTAATGGGCCGAAAGGAGTTACTACTGCGGTTTCGGGTATATACTCTTTGGCCGCCGGAATCTGGTGATATGCTCGTACTAAATCTATCTTGCTGAGTATGGTTTTTCCATGTAAGCAAGTATTTAAATCCTGCATGTGCGGGATTGGGTACTTATCAGGGACGGTTGCTTAGTTGAGCCCGCGGTAATCACCGCATGGACGCCAACCACCTGACTTTTTAGGGACAATATGCAGCGGTGAGGCCCATTGATTCTCGGAGGGGTGTACTGTAACATGCAAGCCGGCTCTCTTTGCTCTGTTTGTCCGTTACGCTTACGGACCAACCTTAGGGCAACGTAGAGACACCGGGGGACAGAGTTCTTCCAAATTAGGGGATCCAACAACAGTCCTGAAAACGGAAACAACACAAACAAGCATGAGCCAAAGGCTCAGTAGGCCATGCACACGACTTGCACAAACGAAAGCTAAAACGGTCTAGACAACACAGCAGTACGCCCCGATACACAATTCAAATTCAACCTGTGCGCGCTTGTTGGCTTTGACCACACCTTACAGCATCATCCCGAGTTTGAGCACACGCTCGAACTCTGCCCTGGTGAGGTTTAGTTTTTCAGGAGCCAACTGGCGAGGCCGTGCCAATACGGGGAGTTCCTGAGTGCGGATGTGATGAGTGATATTGAAGGTCACTGTTGGAATGTCGTTCAATGTGCGAATGAGTTGCGGTAACTCAGTGAAGAGATCCACGAATTGTCTAGGAGCGGTGGGATGGGCATATATGGGTGTTATTGCTGCAACTGTTGCGTGCGTGCCGGGTATGCTTAGCTTGGAGCTGGAATCGATTAACAGACGGCGCCTCGTATCGACCAGAAGGTCGAAATGCCGGAGAAAACCGATGCCGATCACGGCGAAAGGTACCGCGGCAATTGTAAACACCCAGCAGAATGTCCGCCGAAGGCCTAAATCAAGAATTAAGGACCGCTGTCCATTTGTGGTTGTAGGAGTGCCATTGGCAGTTCGGAGCTGTGGGCTGCATGAGTTTAGCACTTCGTCTTTTGTGGATGGAAACATGCTAACTTGCACCCAGGTATCAACTAGGAACGTGTTTCCGGTTTCTACATCTCTTGCAAAAATGAGGTCGCAAGGAGAGTCAGTGCTGACAGCACTGTTTGCCGTTAAAGTCCGGCTGTTGAGTTTGCAACGTCTTGCTGATGCATAGGTGCAAGGTCTGATGCACCGCTTGGCTCGGTTACCAAAACGTTCATGGTACCAACAACAGTCAGTTTTTAACTGCGGCTTGTGTCGCCTGGGTGATATATCAGATCGACAACCTGGGGAACGGTTTGGAGAAATTTTGTTCAAATCACGTCGCAAAGTCGTGATTTATGCTGCTAGAACCTCAATGTCTGTTGAACTACGTTTTGCGTTAACCACATCGGCGGAAACTCTCGTTCCTATTGTAAGACGTAGACTGAGATGTGGTACACTCAAGCAACCCAGTAGTGATTGAAAACGCTCCACTACTTGATCAACGATTCTCGCTGTCTCGGCGAGAGTGTGTGAACGGGCAACTGGAACTATTGCTTGTGTTGCTTCTGGCAGTTTTCTAATTCAGAGTTCCCTGATGAGGGATTCGTGCATGTGCGAGTTGCCGATGAGTCGCTGCATCTTTGCAAGCAATGTTGAGGGGCGTTGGTCGCCTAGTTTTAGGTCGCGAAAAAGTTGTACAGAGGTCTTTCCGAAATGTGTCACTGGATTAATAACTGCCTGTTTTAAGGTATCGTACTTGTGCTTCACCGGCTGGTTTACTATAACATCGCGAAGCTGCACGGTGACTTCACTCGGAAGTCTGGATAACAACTGACAGAATCTTGTTTGATCAGACAAAATTCAGTTGTTGAAAATTCTGCTTCTAAGTAAACAACCCAAAGAAGGGGATCCATTTCCAAAAACGGAGGGACCACTAGGGCATTGGATAGCAGTAAAGCGGTTATGAGTTATCAAGAACTATTAATTAAACCGAATTTAAAAAAATACATAAATGATTATATCTTGAACGTATGCATGGACGGAGAAAAACAACTGTTTACTCGTAAGTCAGAAAAAATTACAAATATGCAAGGGAACGGACTCACCAAGACGCAACCAACGACTGTAGCGAAACGTTCGAAAATTACGGGCCCACCAATTTTTGGAACTGGTCCAACAAATTATTACCCAGTCTGTAGTCACCATCAAAAACCAATCGACAATGAAAAACAAGGACTCA
>LUCH01001279.1:0-11538 GCA_013368495.1 Paragonimus heterotremus | reverse complement strand
ATCTCAAAATAATGCAACAAACCTTAACAAAATCAACATCAGGCAACTTCACCCATACGGTGCAGCAGCCTACAGGAGACAGTCAATGACCAGCGATACCAGGAATGTTAATTTGTGTTGGTTGCATAACTGCATCAGGATAAAATGCTACTAGGTCTGAATGTGAAATCAATGATTCGACACTATCAGTATCAACAATAAAACTTTGACATTTGCTAGAAGCAAACACAAACGTTTTAAAAACATGAGAAGTATTTTGGCGCAAAACAGATAAAGAAAGAGTAGAAATGTCATCAGTTAACGGTTGAACCTTCGGATTAAAATTTGTCGTCCAACGACACAAATGTCTAGACTTACATACCGACTGGATATAACCCACTTTGCCACAGCCGAAACATCTTGCCTATCTATGTCGACATGAATACCGGGAATGATTGCGTCCACAAGATGCACATTTCCCAAATTGTTATGTAATTGAGTTCACATTACTTCCTTTAGAAAACTGAATGAATGATCTTGACACACGAAAATCAGTACGCGGTTTGAATGTGTTATCATGCATCGGCCTTGGATTGTTGTTTTTAGAATAATTGAACAGAACCTCGGTAATCTTCGTAACTTGTTTTACATTCTCAGAATGTTCACACACTTTACGAATAATCTGGAACCTTTGATCTTGATACAAGAGGAGTTTCTGTTGTAACCCGGGCAAGTTAATACCAGTGTAGCGTTTTGTACAGTATTTTCTATTTCATAATTGTCACCGTCATTCACACTTTCCACCTTCCTCAACTTCACATGTACAGCCGACGATTAAACCAAGTTGGTCGAACTGATGAATAATCAGTAATACAAAATTTTACTTCTGAGTTTGTAGAGACACTCTTGGTTTGCCCCGCATTCAACCTATCTTGCTATTTCTTCTGACCGCTGACACTACTGATATTGTTTGATTGCATGTCCGCATTTTCTTGTTTTGTTCGACTGTCTAAGGTCACAATTAAAAAGTAACAATCTCCGGTCGTTAGCTACTGGTTTGTCGAGCCTTGCTTCTGTTGTGCTTTGTTCACAGCTTAGTTTCCGGGTCTACTTGCAATACACGTCGTTGTCCACTAACTGGTTTTCTGGTTTAATTATTGTGGAGGATAGGCACGATTTTAGATAGAAACGCTCCAATCCACTACAAGGTCGCGAGTCCGGTTATTAACCCATTTTTTCCGCACTTGTTTCGGTTCATTACAATTTGATGGGGCCGTTTGATTTCATTCGGAAATTTTTTCTCTCTGTTCACCGCAGCGAATAAGTGAACCCGACACTTATTAAATCTGGTAAACCGTTTTTATTCCTGAGAACGTATTTGACATTCATTTCATTATTCGTTCATATATCTACGCATGGTTTTTTCGCTAATTTTTATATTGAGTAGATATATATTTATATATTTCTTTCATTTCAACTCTATTCTGCCATGGACAACGAAAAGAAGCCGACACTCGGAGCAGTCTCCATTACTGTTCCTCGGTTTTGGACAGGGAACCAGCCTTGTGGTTTATGTACTCAGAGGCGGAGTTCTGCAACCAGCGTATCACCGCAGATCCAGCAAAATTTAGTCAACTTTTGGCCAGGCTTCCTAAAGAGGTACGTGACCTCCTCCTGAACTTTCCCACTGAACATAGGTATGAAGCCCTCAAGGAAGCTGTAATCAAACGGATCACATCGTCTGATAGATCTAGGCTACAACAACTGTTTAGAGATCTGCAGTTAGGTGACAAGCGACCGTCAGATCTGTTACTCCAAATGCAACAAATGCTTGGTCCCTGATCTATGGATGAGGCACTCCTCAAGGAGTTGCGGATACAGCGTCTACCAGTGAACACACAAGCTATCTTAATACCTGCTAAGTCGCCTTCCTTGTTAGATGCCGCACAACTCGCAGTCGGAATACAAGACCGCTTTTGTACCGGTCCCTCTGCCTCACTCACAGCAGTGACGAGCCACACAGCAGGGATTCCCAAGAGTCCTGACCTTTCAGCAGCACAGGGATCATCCTGCCCACCACCGTCAGGTTATTGGCGCGCTGATCGGGCAGAGATTACAGCTCTTCAACGGGATTTCGCACTCCTCAGGACACGTTCCTCCTCCCGTCATCGCCGTAGTAAATCTCCCCGCAAACGCCGTCAGACGTTTGGTGAATTGTTCTGGCATCATAGCAAGTTTAGCGATCGGGCGAAGCGTTGCGTCGCCGCATGTAGGTGCTTCAATCAGGGAAACGCTCAAGCCGGCCCGTAATGGCGACGAACGTAGCCGGCACCCTCCCTAGCAGTCGCCTCTTTCACATTACGGATTCAAGTTCTAGGACCACGTTCCTGGTCGATACTGTGGCGGAAGTCAGGGTGATTCCCCCATAATCCTGCGAGGCGACCCCCTCTTCTTTACCGATGATTCGTGCCGCTAACGGCACGCCCATTTCCACTTACGGTCAACGCTCACTCACGCTTGACCTCGGTCTCCGGCGAACATTTCGCTGGGTTATCGCAATTGCAGCCGTATCATTCGCTATTTCAGGAATCGATTTTTTTCACCCTTTCCACCTTATGGTCGATACCCGAAGACGAAAACTGATCGATTCCCGCACAAAACTTAGCGTCAACGGCACCCTAGCATACGCAGAGGCCATCAGTCCTCTCATCCTCCAACCTGAGAGTCTTCAACCTTACGCGTCTCTCTTTTCGAATTTTCCACAGCTTATTCGTGGATCGAACAAGCCACTTCCAGTCGCTACCACTTACTCTCACAACATTATGACCAAACGTCCACCGGTGTCGTGTAGGCCGAGACGTTTAGCTCCGGATAAACTTGAAATAGCTAGTGCGAAGTTTGAACACGTGCCAGAACTAGGAATAATCCGCCCTTCCAGAAGTCCATGGGCCTCTCCTCTCCACATGGTCCCAAAGAAATCGGATGACTTGAGCTCTTGTAGCGAATATCGTGGCTTCAACAAGGTCACAATCCCGGATAGGTATCCTATCCCGTACATTCAGGATCTGACAGCTTGCCTTTCTGGAAAAACTTTGTTCAGTCAGATCGATCCGGTACGCGCTTATCACCAGGTCCCAGTAGAGGAGGTGGATAGTTCTAAAACGACCGTCATCACGCCTTTTGGCTTATTCGAATTTCTTCGAATGCCATTTGGCCTTACTAACGCTGCACAAACTTTCCAGCGTTTCATTCACGAAGTATGCAGAGGCCTGGATTTCGTCTACCCCTAATTAGACGACATATTAGTGGCCAGTTCTTCCGGAGAAAAACATATGCAACATCTACGTTTCTTGTTCGTCAGGTTAGCCCAACACGGGATAACCGTCAATGCAGCCAAATGCGAACTTGGAAAAGATATTATAAAATTTTTAGGTCACATTATTTCAGCTTCAGGCATCCAAGTTTTACCATCGAAGATAAGTGCTGTCAACGATCTTACTGAACCAACCTCTTTTAAACAACTTCGACGTTTTGCCGGCCTAGTAAATTACTATTGCCGGTTCATCCTTCATTGTGCGCAACTCCTGCAACCCCTCATGGACTTACTCCGAGGCGGTACGCGTAAATTCAATTTTACGGACGCAACGCGCACAGCTTCCGTCAAGCTTAAAAAGGCTATATTCAATGTCACTCTCTTAGCGCACCCAGACTCTCAAGCCCCACTTTCTCTTTTTACTGATGCTTCAGACGTAACCGTCAGTGCCGCATTACAACAACTCATCAACGACCAATGGTAACCCGTAGGTTTCTTCTCCAAGTGTTCGTTATCTGCCGAATCTCGGTATAGCACGTTTGGGAGAGAAGTACTTGCTATTTACTTAAGTATCCGCCACTTCCGCCATGCGTTGGAAGGTCGCCCCTTTATTGCGTTTACGGATCACAAACCTTTGATGTACGCACTTGCCTCTTCATCAGACAGGTACTTCCCTAGGAAGATCAGACACCTGGACTGTTTCGCAGTTCACTTGCGACATACGACACGTTTCAGATGTCCTTAACCCTGTAACCGACGCTCTCTTACGCGTCCATGCTACCCTAGCCGCACCTGCTTCCGTTGACCTTAGTGACCTAGCTGCGGCCCAGGCGCGAGAGCCTCAGTTCCAAACTTCTTTTCAACGTTACTCCTTAAAGCTGCGCGCCATTCCTCTGCCTAATGCAGACGGAACCATTCTTTAGGATATGACTACGGGTATTCCGAGACCTGCAGTGCCACTAGCGTACCGGCGTGCTATCTTCAACCAGCTTCACAATCTCTCGCATCCTGGTGTTTGCGCCACCGTTAAGTTAGTGACGGATCGGTTTGTTTGGCCTAAGGTGAATTCAGACGTTCGTTGTTGGGCACGCGCTTGCCTACAGTGCCAACGTTCCAAGGTGCACAAGCACACACGAAGCCCAGTTTCTTCATTTGGTCTTCCAAATGCTAGGTTTTCGCACGTCCACTTAAATTTAGCTGGACCCTTGCCGCCTTCACGTGGCTATGTTTACATATTAATCTGTGTTGACCGATTCTCAAGATGGCCGGATGCCATCCCACTAAAGAATTGCTCCTCCGAGGTTGTCGTGAACGCCTTCTTGAAGCGTTGGGTGGCTAACTACGGATGCTCTACAACCATTACGACGGACCGCTGTCTGCATTTCGAATGCTCAACATTCGAAGCTATGACGAACTTTTTCGGATGCCGGCGCATTCGTACCACGGCATATCATCCGCTCTTGAATGGTTTAGTGGAACGCTTCCACAGGCAGCTTAAAGCTTCGCTTTGTGCCGCCTCTGATTCAGCATGGACTGAACTCCTTTCCTTTGTTCTTCTAGGGATCCGAAACACACTGAAGGCCGATATTCGGTGCACCCCAGCAGGATTGGTGTTTGGCTGCACCTTGCATCTGCCCGGTGAATTTGTTTCACCCCCTCCACTAGCATCTTCTTTTCCGTCAACCTTTTTTTCCACACTGTCTCGATATATGCGGCAAACTCAACCCACACCCCCACGTTAACAGAATAGGCCGGTGCAAATGCACGCGGATTTGGCCAACTGTTCACATGTGCTCGTCCGTTGAGACAATGTGCGCAAGCCGCTTCAACCTCCTTACTCGGGCCTCTTCAAAGTGTTTCGACGAACGCCAAAGCACTTCACGATCGACCGTCATGGTCGCCGTGACACTATTTCCGTCGATCGTCTGAAAGTCGCCTGTGTAGACGACGACATCGCACTAGCCTCCCCTCAGCTATCCATGGAAGCTCCCGTCCCTACACCGTCCTCTCCGCCGGACGCTTCCACACCACGTGCCCCGCGCCACACTCGAACAGGACGTCGCGTACACTATCTACAACGCCATGTAGACATTATTCATTACACGTAATTTTTTTCTCCCAGTAACCCTCCCATTTCAGAAACAAACAAAAAATCCACAAAACAAAATAACGACAAAAAAATTTCGTAAAGCAATATCTGAAGTTCAACAAACAACAGAAGGTTACACGGTGAGCCCGTATATAACTCTTGCTCGTCAGATACTTATTTTCATTCTGCATTCCATCTCGCATGCATGTTACGGTTGGGGGAGATCACACTCCCGTCTGTCGTTGCAGTAGTGAGGAAAACCTACCTCCCATCTTCTTTGCCTCGAGTTTTGGTGGGTTGGGTAGCCTGCTCCGACAGTACCACCCCAGGGACGCATGGACAATTCCGGATATTGCAAGCAGACCGACCCCTCTTCACCGTTGCCAACCTTCTTCAACGTGGCATACGTAGCTGTTCTTAAACACAACTGCCCCTCACCCAACCCACGGTAACTCTAATGTCTCTTCCTCTCTTTCCTTTTTGTTTTTTGTCGAAGGCTTTCAAGCTTGAGGCCCACTAGGGGAGGCCTCTGTAGAGACACTCTTGGTTTGCCACGTATTCAACCTATCTTGCTATTTCTTCTGACCGCTGACACTCTTGATATTGTTTGATTGCATGTCCGCATTTTCTCGTCTGTTCGTTCTTCAAGGTCACATTCAACGCAACTGACGATTAACACCTGCGGTCGCTAGCTGCTGGTCTGTCGAGCTTTGCTTCTGTTGTGCTTTGTTTACAGCTTGCTTCCCCTGTCTACCTGCAATACACATCACTGTCCACCAACTGGTTTTCTGGTTTAATTATTGTGGAGGATAGGCACGATTTTAAATAGAAACGTTCCAATCCACTACACGGTCGCGAATCCTGCGTTCTATCTGCGTTCAGCTTCGCCAGTAAGCAGATTTTTGGTGAGTTATAAGTTAGCGGAACCAACCGTCTATTGCAGCAAATTTCCTTATTTATCTGTCGTCAGAATTATCTCCGCTGTGACCTCAAAATCACTTGGGTACAACACGACAGATTGTATCCATTGGATACATCATTCGGTGTAGTGGAATTCTAGACCAACGCATCCTAACGAACTATTGTGAGTCAATCGCATTCATTTTCACCACATTTCGCTTTGTGTTCGTATTCAAGCTGAAGATAATGTTCAGATCCACTACACCAGCAATCAACCGATCACGCAGCTGATCCTCTAACTGGATGCCGTATTCATACCTGGCTGCTTGCGTTTGCAATTGTGAGACGAAATCACGAATCGACTGAGATTCCGACCAAATTGACACACTGAACTTGGCTCTTTCAACTGCCACAAAATTAACCCGTTAGAGGTGTTGCACGAGTATCTGTTTAGCGTGGGATCGGAACGGTTGACTGGTGACTCCGGGGAAGCCAATTTTTTTGACAAGGGTATAAGCTCCCATGCCGACGAAATGAAGAAAGAAAGCAACCTTCTTTTTCTCAGCCAAATCGGGTTTTGTGAGGCACTAAAGGTCAAACCTTCCCAAATAATCCTCCACTTCTGGAGCATTTGAATTAGTGGATAATCCATCCATTTCAGTAATCATTGTGAATAGTGCGAAAGCGTGGCGCCAAATGTTTTAATTAGAATTGAACGATATAGGATAACGGTCGAACGCATGAGAAACGCAAAACGCGATCAGACACAACAACACGGATCGTATACTGTCGAATCATACGTATCAACCGATTGTACAGGATTTTGGAATAGTAAAACAATTACATAACAGAAGGAGACAAAACATGTCAGTCATGTTCATCACAGCCCAGCAATAACACTTCATGTTTGAGGTGACAACCCTTCTCACACACACAATGTAACTAACCTTAATGAAAGTGAGACAAGGTTATAGGTATGGCTCCGATGAGGATGTCCGTTCAACTATTTCTCGAGGACTGTAATTCGCACGGAAGTGATCGTCTGTTGGAACTAATCCAACAAATTATTACCCAGTCTGTAGTCACTGTCGAAAACCAATCGACAATGAAAAACAAGGACTCAACGCGTTGGCCCTTGTGTATTAGTACCGACCCTGGAAAATTGGGTGTACAGAGAAAGGCACGTCAAGCTAGCGAGGCACGGGGCCGGTTGTGTTGTAGCCCCGGGACGGATATTATAAATGGAATAGCTTGACTAAAACAAAAGTAAGCAAAAAGTCAAAATCATCAAAAATGTACGAGTGAATGCGACTATCAAAAATATCATTCATTACAGTCGCTACAAGTCGTTTTCACAAACAAGGTGGATGGCTATATGTAAATTTGTGCAAGCCACAGCGTATGAACTAGCAGAATGCTTGGGATATTGTTTCCAAAACCACTGTAAGATTTAGATGGAAGTCGGTTGATCGCTGAGGAACAAACATGAGTGACTGTGCAGCATAGACGTTGATAATAGTCGTGCTTCCCCTGCAATATCTATGTTAGGTAGTGCCTACGATGTTGCAGAGTCCCAGGAGGGTTGAGAGGTCTTGCGCAAGAAGCTGCATTCGTGAAGATGAACCACATAGATTACGCTTGAGCTGGTCTTGTAAGTTAAGGGAACGAAAATGGAAGGCAGTTTACCAGCATGTTCGCGTGTGTGAAGAAAAGTCCGTGTCAAATATCTGAAGTGCTCGTTGAGTTATTCAACCTTCTGCTGCAGTAACTCAGCAGTGATTCTGTGGCAAGCCCAGGTGGTTTGAGATGTGAGGGTGTTAAATTCGTGATATACACCGTGCTGTCCACTACTTTAAGTGCCACGTCCCTGAAGAGATAACCTAGGGGTAGCTCATAAAACTAAAGCTGACAGATGTGTCGACACCTGACTACTTGCCGAGGCTATACCGTACATCGACATAGATGTGGATAAATAATTCTGAGTCTTAATGGCGCTTCGCTAGCTATTGTTTTCGGTGCTTGGGTGGATTAGACTGGCTTAGATTTTCGGGATGAATAAAGAAACGCCAGCACCAAAGGAAGCCGGGTCATCTTCCGCAGAGGCGCTGAGTAGCCGTGGAGTTGAGTTGTAATGGTGGCGTGCGCAAGTAACAATGTCACACGGCACGATAGTCGCAGTTACAGAACAATGTGTAAGGTCTGCAAAAAGGATGTGAAATGGTGACTACCAAAAGTCTGTTGAAAGGCCCACTGGTTAAGGGCTAAGTGTTTCTGATGGAAGTGTAGTTGTGTGCAGTAACTTGTTAGGTAGCACAAAGGCGGGGGGCCCGCGCGGGCCCCAGGCGGGCATCGGCGGGCAGGAGGCGGGCGTAGGGCGGGCAGTGGGACTAGGGCCCCGCGAGGGCATCGGCGGACAGTGGAAAAAATTTGCGAGCGAAGCTTTTTCAGCCTTTCTAATACCAGCGTTTTCATTCAAACCAATTTCGGTACTCCTTTTCAACGCTTAGGAAGTCTCCCAACCCCCTCTTAACTAACTTTCAAGAGAGATCTGCGAGAGAAATCAAAATTATATTCTGTCTTTTTACAACGTTCTCGTTTCGACTCGTTCAAATATTCCAGAAACAAATTTGTCCATCAGAACAGTTTAATCACATTCACCAGCAACCCGATTTCTCCCATAGCACCCACGAATAACCGAAACAGAGAAGGTGAAGGACGAAAAATTAGACGCAAGATAAAGTTGCAAGGATGAAGTAGAAAAAGCATATCTCCGTACATTATCGAGATAGAGTAGAAGTAAAACACAACATTCTTACATTATTCATTCCAGGCATTCTAATAATACTGCACATATTTGTCTATTCATATCACTGTAGCCGAATATGCCATCCCGAACTTGTACAAAATTCAAACATAAACCATAATTATACAAGTTTTATGGGTGTGTTTGAAATTCCATATCTTCGTAAGTAATCCAGATGGAGCAACAGTGAAACACAACAATCTTACAGTATTCATTCCAGGCATTCTAATAATACTGCACATATTTGTCTATTCATATCACTGTAACCGAATATGCCATCCTGAACTTGCACAAAATTCAAACGTCAACCACAGAAATACAGGTTTCTCGGATTTCTTTGAAGTTCCGTATCTCCGTAAATACTTAAGGTACAGCGCATTTAATAGAATAATCTGAAAATACTCTCCCTAAATTTTGCTTCAGAATATAGGAGGCAAGTTAATTTCATCTACACCATGAACTACGAAGGAAAACACTCGGCCTTTTCAGCACCTACCTCAATTATCACTACAAAGCAGCCAAAAGAAATTGTCTGAAATTACGAGTGCGCTTAAACAAACAGCAGCAAATTTGATGAAAATAATGACCCATTTTTTGAACTGGATTTAACTGATTTTTACGTATGGCATAATATGGCATAATGAATTGTTTGGATTTTTATTTTCGACATTTTACTCACTGCCCGCCCAAACCCGCATGATGCCGGCATATCACGGCGGGCAGTGTGCTACATGGGTTGGGACCGCTTGGCCAGAAGCATATGTTGGGTACGCAACCATCGCTAACCACGTGGTTGGCAATCAGAGTTAGGATATGTAAAGTAATGAACAAATGTCGCAATCAGTAGAGATTAAGCACTGCAGTGTCATCAGTAACCCTGAGTGGAAGTAGCCGCCAGTTAAACGCACCCTGAGAGAAATCGCCTCAAAAAATGTTGACATATGACCCCAAAGCGTGTATATAATGAACACAGGAATGGTGAGGAAAAATGACGCATAAAACGGAAAATATATATAATTTCAGAAATAGATATTAGATCCTTCCAAAATAAGGTCAATAAATATACGTAGTATACGTCCAAGAGACCTAAAATTGAACGGATTCATCAGCTTGTTGTCACCACAAGTTAAAATGTTATGATAAAAGGCTCTGAAGGGAGCGCCGCATTAATTTATAATGAGAGACCAAAAGCAGAACGGTCATTAAAAAATTTATCAGAACTCATCAATTTGTCATGATTCAGAAATTGCTTTGAAAAGAAGTGAATATCCATCGGTCCCTCCAGTTTTTCAAATCGACCAGATAAAAACTGTGCCAGAGTGACCATTAGCCGAACTCACAAATTTGTAGTGGAGAAAATGTAGAAGCCCTTAACCCCCGCTCAATATGAATTTGAAAAGCATCCAGAGAAGACCCCTCGATTCGTGGTGCCAGCAAGGATTACACTAAAAACTCAAGATAGGACTAGAAAACACTTTATATTTCCAGTAATTTCAAGTTGAACATCATCCACGATTGATCGCAGCTTTTGCAGTCCCATAGACTTACCAGTCGGCCTCTTTCGAAAGGAAGCAGGTTTAGTGAGATCGGAGATTTCAACATGTCTAGGAAGTCCTAATTGCGGGCCCACGGATTGCAGTTAACAGACAGTAACTGTGTCTCCTCTCGAAGCGATCGGGCAACCTGATCATTACTCAGACGCGAAAGTGGTTGAGTGTTCACATATGATAATTCGGTCGTGCCTAATGTGAGGTCAGTCGCTCAGTGGTAAACACGGTTGTCTCATGAACAGCATGTCCGTGGTTCAAATCCCGGTAGTGGCGAGGATATGCACTACTGACGAGCTATAATGAGAGCGAAACTCGAGTCTAGTGCTTCTTTTTGAAAGGAGCCGACAGGAATGTCTATGGGAATGTGACGGCTGCGATCAATTATAGGTGATGTTCAACCGAATCCCCGACTACCCATCAGTAATTTCCAGTAATGTTTAGTGATGTTAGAAATATTCAGATCTGTAGTGGTCTACTGAACCAATTGACATTTAACCATGGGTGTACTGATGGTGGAGGACCAAAACGATAATAACTAGGCACGAATGTGTATGTACAAATGAAGTGTTATACATGGTGACAAATTAGAACGACACAAAAATTTGAAGTCAGTTGGGTTGAAAAGATCACCATATATAAAAAGAAAATGACCCCAGAGATCCGATTAAGATGTGGGACAGGTAATTAAAAGCGTGATGTTTCAAGTGGTGTTGAGCGTTAGAAGGTAGGTAGTAACGCAGAGCTTGGTTGTGCTGCGATGTGATTAATTCAGATGGCAACGACTCAATCGAAAGTCGGGAACAAAGACATTACGTGAAAACTCTTGTCTGTTGTTGCGATAACCAGTGAAGTTAAAACTGATGTGTGTAGAGTCTCTTACCTTTTCGTCCTCTTGTTACATACT
>LUCH01001278.1:112989-138476 GCA_013368495.1 Paragonimus heterotremus | reverse complement strand
AATTCCCAGAAAATGAATAAATCCATTTTCCATGCATATAGGGCTAATTTTTGGGAAAATGTGCCTTTTCCCAACACCTCAAGTCAAAGTTCGAGTGCAACAAAAAGACGCCAATGGTAATTCAGGTCAAAGGGCAAAACTACAGGAAGCGACCAGTCTGAATTCAGGTCAGGAGGTCAACTTAAGGACAGGCATCCATTACACTTCACCAAACCCCACGGTCAAACCTATATGTTAAAACACTCACGGACGATGTCGCCTCGTTTGGTGATGAGACGTTTTCAACCAAAATACCAAGCTCGGCGAACATCCCAATGCCTGCATTCTCAACCCGAGCTGCAAAAACACAACCACTGTTTCCAACTGTCAGAGACTGGCACGTTATCCTTTCACTCTGGGCAAAGTGCCGGGGAAGACTTGATACAAACGAGTGATCTGGTAGTATAGGAAGTTCTTCTATTAGTGGTATTAAGGTGTCTGTAGTGTTTGTTTTATCAACCGTATAATCCTTAAACCCTGACGAAGTATATACTGACTTTCCCGCTCGCACTTTCATTTGACGCTGTCGAATCTTCTCTGCAAACGCGCGCAGGAAGTTGGTTTAATCATGAGTCGGATCTTGTGTACATATTCTCATTGTTCCATCAAGCATGCAGTTTATGTGATTTACCTGTTGTGTCGGCGAGGCGGAGCTGCTGAAATGGATATGCTGGCTATTTGTGGTTTCATCCTTAGAGACATTAAGCTGAACATATCCATAAGCACGGTGTTAAACGAATACGACCATGAAAGTTGGCACATTGTTAAATTCGGATTATATGGTAAGTGTTACATAACTATGGGACGTGTTTAAAACAGTTAAAATATCCGCTGGATTAGCATGTTCGCTACAGGATGCCATTCACATATCGCTTATAGATACTGCATTCATGCATAGCTCCTTTTAGCTGATCATTTTCAAGCTAGGCTATGAAGACGTTCACAAACGACTGTCTCACTGGGGATCCCACCACTGAACCATCCATTTACTTAAACAATCCCTTACTGAATATAAACAGTATGTTGTGCGTATAAAATTGAAATAGCTGTTCCACTCTCGTTAAGGGTATATGGATATTTTGATTGTTGGGCAGAACATAATCTCATAAATGGTTTGCGATTTTTTCCAATGGACCATTTGCAAACAAAACCGTACGTTGATAAAGCTCACTTACTGTCCCGTCAATGCCGTCGGTTGCATCAATAGATTTAAGAGTACCATAGACTACACATCAGTGACGTCAGTCTGACGAGTTCAAGGGGGTACGATAATCACTTACCTAACGGCTTGTATACTGAATTACACAGCTCCAGAAGAGGCATTCCAAAATACCCAGTGAAGTTGTGGTAACAACAAACTAGACAACAGGGCTGGTTGAATAGACTCGATCATGGAACTAATAACAATGAAGCAATTAGGGAAATAACTACTATTTGAATAGAGCAGACAAAAGACTGACATTACACGATTTATGCTCGAGCAAATTTCGCTGCATCTCTACTGGTGTTTACTGCAGACGAGTTAAAATGTACAAAATTCCAAACCACATGACAATAACAGAAGGTCAAAGTTCAAAACCAGTTCAGTTGCTACCAAGGCAGCATCAACGTCACAAACAGTTCTTTTTGTACACACAAAAAAGGGTGACGGTGTCTGATCGCAATCGCCTCGGCATATCGTGGCAAACGTTTGTTTCGATTCGAGAACAGAACACGAAATGACTTTGATGAGTCAATCACATGTTGCGTCATCAAGTGATGCTTGGCAATCGATGACGCTGGCTCCTTCCGGGTGTTTGCTGTCGAACTGCCTGGTTGTGTGACCGTTTGTTGAACCCATTTCGGTAAGTGTTCGGCGACCCTGGTTCCAAGCTGGCGCTCAGTTCTGCCAACATAGGATGCTCCGCATCCACATTTGTATTCATAGATTACGTTTGATTTGGCGAACTGAGACGTTGTTTGCTTACCCGGGG
Source organism: Paragonimus heterotremus (assembly GCA_013368495.1). Lineage (NCBI taxonomy): Eukaryota > Metazoa > Platyhelminthes > Trematoda > Plagiorchiida > Troglotrematidae > Paragonimus > Paragonimus heterotremus. Next base: position 136,464 of record LUCH01001278.1, on the reverse strand, counting down.
TTTGGAATTTTGTACATTTTAACTCGTCTGCAGTAAACACCAGTAGAGATGCAGCGAAATCTGCTCGAGCATAAATCGTGTAATGTCAATCTTTTGTCTGCTCTATTCAAATTTTCAACGGGAAATGGTTGTTTCAAAAATAACTACTATGTTGGAGGAGTTAATTGTCGGCCACTAAAGCGACAGCAAACAATATGACTGCTAACAGTTACCTAATTGTCGTTCTGAACGATTGACTCACTGTGTGCATACGAACGATTACTGAATACAGATGTGACAATACTGGACAATACTGACTTCAACAATGCTCATAAGCCGGAAGCCATCTGACTACTTGCACAGTAGACGTTCAGAAACTTACGTTTCTGACTAACATTGTTTGGTCTGTCAATTGAACAATAATTGCTCTTGAAACCATTTCAGCAACCGAGGTGGTGTACACATACCTCACCAGAGGAAACTCTGTTCTAACAAGACCACTGCTATAACGCTCGACACAAACGAACAAATGGGTTCAGATGCAAAACTGACTATAAATTGAGACACTTAGTCCCTTAAATCTGCTTTGATGAATGAGGTCAGATATAAGCCGGACCGGGTGTTGCGCAAGATTATCTCGTACATAACAGCTACCTTATAAGCCTTATCCATAGAAATAACGCGAGTCGTCGAGCAAAAACATAAGTCGAGTTATTTCAGTGAGGGTGGATCAACCCGAATGTTAAGACAGAGCTTAACCGCGAGTGGTGATTCAGCTCTACTAGCTAAATCCTATGCTAATTACCAGTTGGTGCATTTTAATTAGTGTCCATTCACACTGGTCTCAATGCGTTTAATAGTCATAAGATGACGTGGAACAGCAGAAGCAATGACCTAGTTCAATACACAAAGTTATGTGAATTACAGTTCGATTCCTGTCACCATACTGTAATTCAACGATAAACTGTTGTGGTTTACAACCAGTTTGGCTATATTTATTCCGGGTATCATACCCGAACCCATCTCTGAAGCTATTAAGAGATTGATTAGGTGACCATCATCCTGTGTTTGAACGGTACTCTGCATAAAATGGGTTCATTCGTTATTGTTGCTTATCTGACAACCTCCAAGCTTTCTCTCAGCAAGAACGACACCTTTCAGATGGCAGTGTTTTAAATCGATTACCTATGGTGAGATCGTTGGTGAGGCCATTATTATTTACTCTGGAGTGGGATAACTGTTTCTTGGGTAACGTTTGCTGAACTCTCAGGAAACCAATTGGATGAAACAGAGCTCAACATAGCACATATTGCTCCATTGTCAATGTAATAATCAATGTTATCACTTTGTGTGTAAACTCGCAGTCATAAGAACTCTCCTCTAACCAAAATGTGATTAGGGAGAATAATGTGTATCGTATATTCATTCACGTAGCTTATCTCATCCATCATAACAACTCAGATGTGCTCAAACACTTGTCACACCAGCAAGTATCTATCTTCTAACTCCCAGATTGAACGCTATTGTATGCCACTGACACAGTTTGTGAATCTACCGGAACAACTGTTGACCAGAACAATTCAACTTCGTCCAATGCTGGTGGATCACCCTAGAGAAGAAACCAATGGTACTTCTGTCCCAAATAAGTCCACCTATTCCCGTAAAGTGGACCTCAGCACTTACCACCTATACGTTCAGCCATTGGCAACAGTCCATCAATTACAGAAGTGGATTCTCAAAACCGCGAAGAAAATTCCATGGTATGTTTATATAGCTCACCACTCTTTCAGTGCAACGTTATTTTCTGTTCTAACCGGAGTATACGCCGAAACTCGTGCAAAAATATATGCCCCACGTTTTATACGGTTTGAGCCCTACTTTCCATAACTTTTATCATACTTACTGGCAAAATATACTATTGTAGAAAATTTTCTAAATTTCACTTCGGGAGACAATGTCTTATCGAATTTTCTGTAGCAATTCTGGGTAAATATTTTTAACCATGTACAATCAAGTTTCATAAATTCCTACTCAGTTGAGCTCGGTACCTTCTTCAATTAGGTCAGCTCCCACTTATTAACTTTCTGTAGCATCGTGCACTGTGCCTCTATCTTTAGTTGGACTAAAGAAGGTGGCCACCGTAAACGTCTGATATAAACAATCACCCTAAGGCATTCTATGTTGAAGCTTCGTTCAGTCGGACTTTTTCATTTTCCACTATAAGGACTCTTGTGCCAGGAAAGCTGAGTGACACACACACAGGAGGCGAACCAGTGTTTCTTAGTTTATCGAACATTCATGCAAGGAGTAGGAAAGTGAGTCACTGATCAACTATTGAGGAACAGTTAAGTATCAAAAGTTGAGTAGATGGCAGTAGTGAAGTCGATTTTATGTGCGCTCTATTGTGGTGTGCTTATTGTTCCAAACCTGTTTCGGGGCGGTACTGGCGGCGCCAGAGGCGGATATAATTTCAATTAACACTAGCTGTGACAAAGGCTTTTGTTGTGTGAATCAACATGTCAACACGTCCTCCTTGGTACCGGATACACGGGATGCTTAAGTGTACGGGAGCCGCCATTTGCTCATACATTAAGGCCCACCGACCGGGTAACTTGGTTTGGTTGTCACCTGCTCTGAACATAAACGATATCACCTAACCATTCACTGATGTCACCACGATCACTGATCGACTGAGTTTGGAGACGTAACACATAGCATGTGGAAATGAAGGAAGTAAAAATAGTGCGATTTTTTCCATAATGGAATGTTTTGTTACGTCTGTCTTTTATCAGCCGACAGGTGATGGGGATATGTGTTCCGGCTTGGCCTGTCATCGTAACTGAAACCAAAAAAGCATGCATCAACACTTCACCACAAATGGCTTGCATTGCAACACTTGCGGTTCCAATAACCATCTTCGTATTCAGGGTAGACCCGGAAGAATAAGATTGGACAACGTGTGACTGGAGACTTGGGTTGATCATAAAACCACTGTTAGTTAGCCACAGCTTCTCAGATTTGTGATTTGTAAATTGTGATTCGTAAATTGTCTGGCCTGAGTAATCAGGAAAATTATTGGACATGAGCCAGAGAGAACTTCAATATAGGAGTAGATATTTCTGCTTATTATGTACCGTTATGAGGAGGAAACTTAAATTTGAACCGATAATTCTATCAGGATCTTTTTCAGTCAGTGAGCCAAGAGAGCTGAAGAGATGAGAATGGGACCAGAGATCGTGATCCAGGATTTTAAAGTGAAGGGTGAGCTGTTTGCTAACCGACTGAGATCGCTGGTTGATATGGATGGAAACAAGGAAGCACACTTAAATGGTTAGACTGGGTTATCTGCATTGTAAAGAATCGTCGTTTCTTCGTTGACGGCGCAGTGTGAATACATTGATGATCTACCAATCACAGACGGTCAGTGCTGTCGCGGCTACCTTCGTCGCAATGACACACGACCATATCACCACGACTTAAAGCACCATATTTATTGTACGCAGCGCGCCCATGAATTTGCGACCACCGGACATCCGCCCGAGTTGCACTCCTCCAGGCATCCTGTCACAGTCTGAGAGTGATACTATAATGCCAATGATCCCTCTTGACTAACATACTCATGTCGTAGATTCTGGTCGTCACAATTCTGCTTACCCGCCTTCAGTTGCCCCTGAAACCGGCGTCTCAGTCTCTGTTCTTCAGTCACTTGAAAGACATATTTTAGTCAACGAAGCTGGTCATACATTTACATGAGTTCCTCCCCATCCGCGCCTTATTGGCAAAGTTCCTCTCTGTTTCAGAGCCATATCCAACTAGTGAATACCCAAGATTCGTTCTAGACATTGCAGGCTGAAACAGCTCATATGCTGCACCTTCAACTTATACAGTGTTTAAGTTTCGCTGCCAGTTAGCAGTGTGGACAACACCACTGTGAGATAGACAAACAGCTTGGTTTTCATTTGATCCCTCATAAAGTTACTACGCAATTAGCAAAAATCTGGGCTACTGTCTACAATGCCTGTATTGATGCGAATTACAGTTACGGGCTCAGCGTCTCCGCTTGATGAAGGCTGAGGGAATGAAAACTTCATACTTGTGTTTATATCCAATCCGCGGTTGTGAAACTTTTGGCCGTTCTCTGGACTTATTCTTCACCGTACGCATATGACGCAACGTCTTCCGAGTGTGAACAGGCCTGCTTCAAATATTCATCTGACAACCTATGTTCACCAACAACTTTTCAGCTTCGGTGTTGTTCAGTGCCCCTCTGAATCTCTGGGATGTTCAAGGACACATACACGGGAATGATCTGTATGGGCAATTATCACCGCACAACAGGGTCCAAAATTAATGATCATTCTTTATCCTCGCCCCTAATAAATGGTTCGGCTCTATACGGATATTTTCCCTTGTTTCTTCATTCATGGCTTTGTTTGTGCCCTCAGTAACTTCTACTTAGATTGAATTATTCAATCCACCCTCCATGTTTATGGTTTTTGTGCGTGAGTGGAAGATAAGTTCGCAGTGTCCATGCCCAGAGCATGCTCAGACGTGGGAAAACACATGCTTACCTTGTTCCTTTCTCGAAAGGTACAATGACGAATTGAAACATATGGGATTTGTTTACGACTTGAAGCATCCACCCAATCGTGTATGCTTGGTTCCTCCGGAAACCCCAGTTGTAAGTGAGATTTCAAAGTAACAGTTTCTCGGTTACAGTTCTGTTGCTTACAGATTAGCCACACTGAACATTGGTTGCTCACCTGGAGGCTTACTCAACTCGTTCATTGTTTGTGTTTGTGTTTATTGTTTGAGATTCGACCTTTCGCTCGCTTAAGGTCGAAAACGTCCTGGTTCACGAATTTCTTGAATGTTTCAGGGAAATGCTTTAACCACCGGACACAACATATTCTGGGGTGGAGTGTTTGCTTGGCTTGGAACTAATGGCGGTCGAGAATCAAAATGGGCCAATCCCCTGCGGTTACACGGTCTGGTGCGAATGATCAGTTCAGACAGTCAACTCAATGCTGATCCATTCCTATTGGGTTTAGTGCTCGCAAATCCAACAATGACAAGTCGGCGTGCTCGGCGCACGCTAGGAACAACTGGAACCACACCACGCTTAGACGACACTCATTCGAGTGTCTGGATTCGCCCAAGCGAAACGGAGTCATTCACCAACTATTCCACTGCATGGATAGCATTTGATCTTGGTTTACACATCTACCTGACGCACTATATGATTCAGGTGCCGATACTTTCTGATCACTGGCCAGAACTAACGGATTGGCAACTGCAGGTAATACAGTGTGTCATGGTTTATCATTGTTGGTTTTATATGTGTGAAGGGATAAGAATGCGTACGTTGCAAAACGATAGTCATTTGCAGGTCACTATTTGTTTGAAATTAAACTTAGCGTTTGTGTCTCAGATTAAACCGGAACTCTGATGATTTAGATAAATGAGATTCATTTTTTTCACCAAACGTTCAACAAACGTTCATCATCAGGTTGGCTTCGTGTTGGGATATATTACTTTGATTCAAATGATAAGTTTGAAGAAAAATGACACAAATTCGTTTTCCGTACAAATAAGCAACTATGTTTCCGAGCTACTAGCATGAATTCGTTGGCTGGCGAACAACGACGGTGATCAACCATTTTGTACTTGGTAAATGAATCGTGCTTCTCGATTTTAGGCCTAATTAAAATGGCTTATTGTTCTGGGTTGCTTCAAGCGTCCAATGTTTGAAGATTTTTGAGGATTCCAGCATGAACCGTTTGAGAGGTCCTGCTGGGGTAGTCAATCTTGTGGATCGTTTGGCAGATTCTATATGAGACGGTGGAACGGGTGGGTAACAGATTATAAATGTAAAATTTCTGGGCTTCTGGCGTGGATTCGTAGCTCAGCTGGTACAGCGATTGCCGCGTTTGGGCACGATGTTTTTGTCGCCAGTTTGAATCCGGCCGAAGCCCTGACTTTTCACAATTGCGTCCTATCTAAAATCTTCAAGGAACCGAATCGAGAAAGATGTATTTTATGGTCTGTAACGAGATCTTGGTTACATACACGTCTGTATAAATCAGTTTCAAATTAAGTGACTGCTCAGCATGATTTAATATAGATGCTGAGTTGTCACGGAATTGATTAATGTTATGCTAAACACTTCACATTTGATTGCAACTCGCATAATTAGATAGATCTTACAGCTACATTTCCGTTTCGGTCGTGGTAGGGCTCGCCGGCATTGATTTGTCTGCCACGACCAGGATTTGAAAATCAACCACCTCTTCATGAAGCTATTGTGATGATCACTGTTTCAACGACTTGACATTAAGCACTACCGGATCATCATATGCGACTGCTTCAACACTGAATTTGCCTAATCGTCTCGATAGGAGATGCACTTCGTACTTGTTAATGCCAGTGACTCGACTCACAAGTCCTAATCAAGGGTTATCGAATGGGTTTGCGGTATATATATATATATATATATATATATATATATATATATATATATACCGTTTTTGACGACAACGTATAAATCAAGACCTGCTTTACACAAAGGCCTTCCATACTTGCTTAGCTATCTGTTTTTTACTTCTATGTTTAACTGGCTGGGCATTTTTTGTTTATGATACTACACTGTGTGAACGAAGAAGCTACGAGTACAGAGGGACGATATAACGGAATTATATATAACGATCTCTGTATATCCAAGTTTTTTGGAAGAAAAACCCGAATAGAAAGGTAGGGAAGTAATGAATAGAGATACACCACTGATTGCGACACGCTGCCATCCCGGAAAGCGTTTCCAACTACCGACTTTAGTAGTCAGGAGGTCTCAGACAGAACTGAGCACATACTCACTTTACGCAACTGATTTGCCGAAGTTTTCATTGTCAGTGGTCATGTTCTCGTTTAATCACCTCGGGGTATTTAACAAACCGTTTCTGGTCTGCCTAAATAGTGTCCGGTGCGTCAAACACCGGGCTGGCGTGCGCAGTATCTGACGCACCCATGGCATACGGTACAATCTGGCTACTGGACCAATTGACTGCTTGATTTGGGCATTAGAAAATACGTGCCAGTGAAAGGCCGGTTTGCTCACGCGGTCATCCCACTTGACATGTGCTAACCGGCAGAAAACTCGATGACTAAGCACAGCAACTCTGTTTATGTTTGTTGCTATCAGATCACGTTTCCGAGTCACAGAAAGAAACGGATAGCACGCAGTAGTTGTGTACCCTTTTCTGTCAAGACAACCGGACATATTTTCAACACTGCAGATGACAGGTTGACTATCCTCACTGATATCTTATCAAATTCATGACAACTTGAGGAGATCTTTTTCCGAAGCATTTGAAGTCGTCCAAAGTCCTCAGCTGACTGTCTGTAACTGTGTAAGAGTAGAAGTGTCTCAGTCCTTATGTAGCAGTTTGCACTTTGATGTTTTAAAGCGTATTCCTTACGGATCGGCTTGGTCCTTCATTTTTTTCAACATGGCCGACATTTCAGAAGAAGTGACAATTTGTACCATGTCGCCCGCATACGCCACGTTAGTCACCTTAGCACTGGAAAGCTCATTGGATCCCTCAGGATGTCGTCTTTGAACAAATGAACATGTAGAGAAAGACCAGGCACCCTTGGCAAAAGTCACCAGGAATAATCAGCACCCAAAAATCCAAGTACGGTGAGCATATATTAACCTTTACCGACTCAATCCTTTGCAAGTGAGGCGGCTTCAAAAATGTTGTGGGTAGTCAAATAGAAGGTAACCTTCAGGTTTAAAAAGGTAACGACTATCGATTGCTTGTAAGAACATGGATGTTCTGAAACCCGTTGAACAGAAAATATTCTATCCATGAGCCCTCGATTTGACCTGAATCCTACCTATTCGTCAGGTGTCTGTTTTTCAGTATATGTAGTAAGATGACGCTATGTGAAGTCAGTGAGTAACGTGTTTAATATAAACCGGGTTGATGCTTCTATGGCATTCACTTAGATATCGAACCCCTTTTGGAAAATGGGGTTTACCGTTAATATACAATAATCATTATGTGAAGAAAAAATACCACTACCTGCTGACGACCGACTACAACATTTAGGCTTCTATAACTCTTATCTTTATTTCGGATGGTTCAAGGAACGCATTTCACTCTTAGATATAAAGCTACACTGATCTTGTTTTCAAAGACTGGCAAAGAACCATTGGTTGGTAACATTCATTGGTGACCCTGATGTTGACACGGGTGTGTCTGGGTTCACTGGTGTGTGTGTGTGTGTGTGTGTGTATGTGTGTGAACCTCGTACCCAGCAGTGAGCACATGTTTCGGACAATAAGGTATACTTTAATCCTTCTTAGATGGTATTATGAAAAAACACTAAGAGTCCTCTAACTCTGCTCTGAAGATGGTCGGATGACATCAGACTTGCTTACATTGTGTCTTATCTGATTGTTCATATGTGAAGATTTGACTCACCTAGTATGAAGATCGTGACTTAGTGGTTGGCACATTCGCCTTACTAAAGCAACTGTGAGGAGTCAAGCCCCACTTCTGACGAGGATATGCACGGAGTACAGTGTCTAGTATATGGAAATCCTAAAGTTCATCAGTAGTAGAATAAGAACTAGTAATGAACAGCATCGAACTATAATAGTGATTACCTAACTGTACACCAATAAAGTGGCGCACCAGTTGTGTCTACGCTGTATCCATTCTGCCTTTAATGAAAGTGAATCTAAGTAAGTTAACTTTCAGTTGTTGAGAGCAACTCACTTTATTCTTACACATATTCGATGTCTCAGGGTTCCACAAACGGACTTACCTGGACAGTTTTATCCGAACATCATATCACGGTCGTCGGCCATCCGAAATTCTACTGGGGCAATGACGGTGAAAGATTATGGCAGTTGACCCCTACCTCTTGTCTCAATGGAAACACTGAACTGCGTTCGTGGCGTTTCCTTCGTTTGCAGTTATTGCCTTCCAACGGTCATTGTGAAACAAGTGGAGTCACTTTGCCAAGAGCAAACAGTTTGCCTTTACGCGGTATTGAATTCTTCGGTACTGTAACCAAAGTTTTCATCAAGCCTGACAAAGTAAGAATACTGTTTGTGATTTTCAACTTGCACTATACAATTACATAAAAATGGTTGTATTATTGATAGAATATCGCTTAATCCATCCGTCTTTTGAACTCATCGTTACTTTTGAATCTGAGATATGGAAAAGTTTGAAAATACGTTGCTGTGACTAGCTTATCTTCCTTGTCAACAATGGTCTATTTATTCCGAATCATTCTACATTATTTCTGTTTGATTTTTCAACTATCAGCCAGTGTAAATTTTCACTGTTGATCTATGCTGAATATATGCACGAAACTTTAGTCAGTTGTAGGAAACTCATAAGTGTGAAGTTGATTTAGAACGACTTGTATTTGTGTAACCATTTACCATTTACTGTAGACACGTGTGCAGCCACAAGTATTAACCACCAACTCAAAGGTGTTAAAGACAACTGTTGAGGTAAGCCAACGAAACCACAAAATGTCGCTAAGAGATTCAGTATGTTTGTCCACAGAATTCCATTCGCAGCCCACATAATCTGTTCGGGAGAACTTTTGGGAACTTTTCTACGCACAACCTTTTACAGGCTGTCAACGTCCATTTAAAGTTGTCATTCAAACTGTCTGACGAACGATAGGGCTGTTGTGAAACGTGCCATAAAAGTTCACAGTGCCTTAGTCACAGTGCCGACGACGACCTACGTACAGGCGGCTAGTGACAGTAGTTGAAGTTCCAAGTTGCCACAGCCATACAGTTTTTTGAACGTCAAGTCGTTCATTAACAAGCTTTCTCTAAATAGAAAGGAATGAGGATTCGAAGTGTTTTTCGGAACCTAGAAAACCAAAGCATAAGCTTAATATTTTGACAGAAGCTATTTACACTTGGGATTTGTCTAATTGTCTAATTGTCTAATCCAAAGAATACGCCTGAGCCGGATGACTGATTTTAGTGGCTGGTCGGTTAGTGTAGACATAAACCATAATTTACTGTATAAGTTTTCGGACCACATTCTAAGCCGTATCCACATAGGTCAGTAGAGGTGTATATCTCCTAGAAGGCTGCTGAGATAAATCCCCCTTAACTGTTTGTTCCATATTTAGATCTATCCTCAAGTTCGTTCATCATTTTATTAGTTTTAAAAATTGTTCAGAACGTTTCATTGCATACTATAGCTGAGAAGAAACGCATAGGCAAAGCTGTTGCTCCGTACATGCGCGAGGATCTGTTGACTTCTTATTTCATTTTCCCAATGTTCATAATTCTTCTAACCATCCCAAGGAAGCACAAAACGAAGCCTATGCTTATTTGGGTCAGCTCAGATCCGGAACCTTTGTAGTACCTGCAATTCCCCTACCCATATGTGGCCGGACTTCGTACTCTTCTGTAGACAAGATTCACCACGAATGCTGGCCTCATTTGAATTTGACTGCACTGGGAACGAGGTTGCAGATGACATTACATGAAACACACAGCAGGCCGTCGATCAGCGATTCAACTGGCATTCACTCTGAGCCACCGCTTTTGGGAAAGGTGCTGCGCGACTTGAAGGACGGTTACGTATCAGTGCAGTGGTTGACAGGATATACTGATCAGATGTTTAACTTCCGGAGCCAAAAACAGCAATCCCCTTCCTTGTATGCCATGGGAGCCAACGTAAGCCCGATCTCAGTTAACTGCACATCTTATCGGTTACATATTTGTGGAGATTTATCCAAGTTGCTATTGACCTGCGGTGTCTAACTACTGCAGTTGCATCTTGTAAAGCTTACATGGGCCATCAGCTTCAGTGACTTGCAAGCCACAGAGAAGTAATCTAAGTTTATAAATTTGTGGCAAACTCCTGATGAAAGACGATACTAGTGCAAACCTGTGGGCAATTTTAGTGTGTTGTTTTGGAGACCTATTTAAATGGATATTTGAATGCGATATGGTGTTACTTTCAGTGTCACTAGTAAACATGAATCACGCATCACTCTCAACTGATGCATGACGCTAATAACTGTATGTCTCTTCTTCGATTGTCGTAATCCTCGCCCGACAAATGGACCGCATACACTATCTGGACGCTCCGAGTGGAGAATGGCTGAAAGAGAACTCCACAATAATGAATCCCTTCGGATGACTACGTAACAATTTAGTAGTAACAATAAGTACAATATAGATAGGTAGTCAGTTTAGACTAAGGGCAGCGATCATATGAGCTGTTTGGCAAGCTGTGTGATTGGGTCAAACTTAAAATGAAGGGAGTGAATTTTGAAAACGAAAATAAAGAACAACTGTTACGAGCTGGTTAATTTAATCCGTACCATCTTCTGCTGTTCAAAACTTCAAATGAATGTGACGCGAGACAATTTCAACGACAGAATGGCAACCAGTCTCAGTCACTTCTAACCGACCAGCATTCACAAAATGGACGCAAACCTTCGAGTTTCAATATAACTAATTTGATGAGGAGCCCCCATTTTCGGTTGCATTAATGAAGCTCACCGGCAAACCTGTTGCCGCCGCTCAGTAAAAGTAAACTACGATGGCTGACATGGGCCCTCAAATGCATTGGGCTCTTTCCGGTGTTGGAGCTGGCTAGGGTAGACAGTTGAACACAACCGACCGTTCCGGCGGTTCGGAGAAAAGGCAAACGCTTTAACGTGTCCATAAACATTTTGATAAATAAAAGTTAACTGATCGTGTTTATTCGTCGCATGAGTATAGTCATCTACATGGATGTGATATTATCAGCAAGGGGGACGTGTGATTCTGTTATGCCCGTTCTATTCATTCTCGTGCATGTTCAGTCCCATTAAAAATTTTGACAGCACCGCTTCGTATTCACGGAATAAATTCAGTTGCTCAGATTCTGAGTCTCAGCTAGATTTGAACAAATGACACAAACAGCATGCACAGAGGCGGCAAGCGTCGTATCACCTGGACCGAAAGTCACTCTGGGAGCTCTGGGATTTCATCTTTGAACTTACTTACTCACTCAACCCACTGTATCGTATGCTATGTACCAAATTTTCCGGGGGCTTGGCTGATTGTGGTCGTGAAAGTTCTCAGCTCTTAGTGCTGATGAGACCAAACTAGGTCAAAACAGCCGTCCACCACTTCGCTGATGGTCACTTGGATCAACTGTCTGTCAAAACCCTTCTTCAATCCCTCGTGCGGATTGCTTGCTCGTTTGCAAGCCAATCATAAAACAGCTGGTCGGTTTCAGCCTATACATGAAACAAAACGCAACAGCGTAGTAGTTGTCATTCACACAGTGGTATTCTCTCAAGATCCACTGCATGACAATTAACACAAAGTAAACAATCCTTCTAAGAATTATGGGTGTTTGTCGGAATATACTACTTACACGTTATTAACCCAGCTTGCAGTGTACTGTGTTCAGAGCTGACATCCCAAAGCATCCCGGCATTTTGTTCGTGAGAGTGTTGCTTGTACTCGTATTCCGTCAGTAACGGTCAGCATGTCACAGCCGCCGAATTCATACTGTGGGGCCATTTAACCGAGTACCGAATAGCATGACCTGCTGATCACACTCATACTTTTGCTGAATGGCTATTCGTGACTACTGGAACCCGGGCACCCGGCAGATTCTTTTGTAGCAGCACTAACTCGGACATTTCAAACGGACTATCGTCTACTCAACTCAGCTAAATTGTAGACAACCATTCAAGTATTTCGGAGGTTTTCAGTACTTAAGTACGGCAAAAAAACTACCTTTCTTTATAGGTGGATAAGTGTTCGTTGTTTCTGGTCCTTTGAGGGTGACTTTCTATTGCTCTCTTTGGTTCTTTACTAAAATACGTTTATCTATAACAGTTGCTTAGAAACAATCGAGTAATACTTCCATCTTAAAGGTGTTTAATCTGCCTCGAAATCATTATACAGTCTACCCATTTGACTCACTGGTAGTCTGTAAGACAATTTAATTATTTTGTAACAGTAAGAATTTGTTTGTAAGGACCTGTCCGAAATCCGAATTATCTGGCATTTGAATATTTCTAAGTCAACCAACACTCCAAAACTACTCATAAGTGGTCAAGTGAAAGTACGAATTAAGAGACTGATAGATTGGTCCGATTCGCTTCATTTTCACTCGACTTTTACAGCAAGCATTGGGTATTTTGATCAGTGTATGCGAATTTATCCTACGTTAACTATTTAAACTTTAAATGTTTGTGGTGACGTTATACGGAAATAGATCATTCTAGTTGAATTTTTTGCCAGTAAGTATTTGTTGAGTTAATGATGATACGGGTTTACGAGTTGATCATTTTTTCTAAACTGAACTGATTTAGCAACGTTTTGACCTTCGAATACCTTCTGAAGAAGAAGTCCGACTACGGCTGAAATTGTTATGTGAATCCGATAGAGTTAAACAAGATGCAGAAAATCCAGGTGAGTTGTTGTACACTCGCTCACGCGTGTATATTAGTTTCCAGCAGCTCAGCCATGTACCCATGTGCAGCAAATCATGAAGCGAGCGTTCCAAGCCCAGACACAGGCGTAAAAGGCGGACAAGAAGGTCCGAACGATTTTTCTCCAAATGAACAATCCCTGGTGAGTTTACATCTATTGTAGTTATGTCGTATGACAGGCAGTTTCGTTGTAAGTAGCATACTACTCGCAAGTAGCATATTACCCACAGGCAACATTTGGGAACAAAAGAGGAAGCTCCGAACGCCAGGAAGACGACTGACAAGAATAGACTGTCGGAATAGTGTGTACGCGCTATGGCAGAAATTGAACCAAGGCGAATGACAACGTACTATCACCCGATGTATGTGAATGCATGTCTGACGTGCAAATATGTGTACGCGTTTGTGGTTTGGTTTTTGACGACGTATACGGGAGTTTGCTCAATGAATGAATTCTCAAGCCAATCATCCTATGCGGCCCCAACAGTTATCGTGTTCACCTTGAAGCGCGAACCAATCATTGACAAGGAAGCAACAGTGTTGAGCTTCGCTGTTGTTCACTGGCACTGCAGGTTTTCTTGTTCGTCCTTAACAAGTAAATGTAACTATATTTATCAACACCTGATTGTCTCTATCTACAAAAGGTAAATGAAAAATCGAACTAAGATAACCATCTGTTACCAAAAGACCTAGTCTGAGTTTATACAGGCATAAATGACCAACGTTGGGATTTCACATTTATGGTACAGTGGCTCCCAAATACAGATCACTGACGTTGAAACACAGCGGACAATTGATACTCACTCTGTAACACACAGAGGGTGACTTCAACCGTCACATTTTTCCATCAGTGATACGCTTTTCGCTCATTGTTGCAGGAACTCCTTTGGAACCTAGCATTACATTCCAACACAGAGGTAGGCAACTACTTATCACGTGAGATACATTCAGTTAGGCAGGATGTGTTCACTGGTGTACAGTCAACAATCAAGGAATGGTAATCATGATGCTATGTTATGAGCGGTTAGACCAAGGTATTTGTTAGTACAGAAGTGAAGTTTACACAAAACACAGAAATCCCTCTGGTGTTATTATTATTATTATTATTATTATAACAAGATACTTATTACGTGGATTGCAAGAAAGTCATCAGCTTCACTATGTAATATCTTACTTAAATTAATCTGAAACTTCCTTAAATGTATTCTAAAATCAAATTACTTCCTTTGAATAATCTACACAGTTAGAAAAAAGTGTATTCATCAGTCTTTGAGCATGGGTAATAAATGTATCCATCATAAAAGTTACAGACTGCAAAAAGCTGGACAAGTTTGTGTGGCGAGGTTGTGCACTACAGACGAGCTTTAACAAATAAAAATCTCAAATCTAGTGCTTATTTCTGAAAGTCGTTGATTGAAATTTCTGTGGGAACGTGACAGCTGCTGTCGGTTATGAGCGGTAATCAGTTTATATAATAAACCAAAATTTCCTAATACTCATCAGTATTCCCTATTCCCTTGTTTGTTTCCCAAAGGACTGTGCGTTGGTACCAACGCGTCAATCACTGACGTCTTATCTTCTTCCTATGAGTCAAAATTGGCTCGCGGATGCCTTACTGCCAACGTTTAATCGTGTGTTGCCTTTCCTGTTCAATTCATACAGTCCGCAATTTGTGCGTGAACCGCCCGTTCTAAAGCCTCTTTCGTCCAGTAAGTTGCGAAGCTGAACGGCTATTCAAAGTGATCACTACCACTAATATTACTAATAGTTGGGTCTGTATGCATGAACTATCTAAAAATGACTATCCATATATCTTTGATCAGGACTGTGTACTTTTTAACCTGAGCTCCTATCGTGAAATCATTTATTTCAAAGCGTGATGTGTATTTTGGTTAACATTCTCATTGTGTTCTGTAGGTCAGATGGTGATTACCGCATCCCAACCGCAGCCTTCTTCTTCTCTTCACGGCGGAACCACACAAGCCGCAGTAAGTTGTTCCGTCTGGTACTCCTCCCTCAGCACATGCTAAGAACGTCTACTGGTAGCAGGTGTACATATGTGTGATTTACTGTCCTCATAATTTGGAATATTTTTGGGCTATGGCAAGTTGCACACTGTGTGACCAAGCTCAACCAGCTAATCTAATGGAATGTCACTCACTCCACCGTCGTTAGGACAAACATATCTTCGACTCGACTACATTCGCCAAACCATTTGCTGGCTGACTGAAACCATTCGGCGGCGACCTTTCCAATATCTAGCTTCAGCTTTTAAGACAGTTATCTTACATTATATTGCGGACAGTGTGTAGGCTTTTGTTATCAGTAATGTCAAAAATGATTACCACAACGGCAGTGACAATAATGATGTTAATGGTACTAGTAGTGCTTATGATATTAGGGACTGAAAAGTTTCATAGGGTTCGGCTGATATGCACAGAACACCATTCACGTTCGGTAGCATGTTTCGAACTCTGATAGCCTGCCTCTGTTGGAAATTGATGAGGATTGATTTATAAAATCACAATGAGTAACAATAATGAAGTCTGCTATGTACATAGTAGGTGCAAATGAATACACTCATTTACGATTATCGTTGCTTGTCAGAAATCAAACACACATTTAATCCGATTGTCTTTCTGAACCTTGTAATCTGTTTGAATGGAGACAACACCCACGACACACACACATATTTCACATACAGATTGTCCCAAAATAGAGCTTCTACTGTGTAACTGGCTATCCAACGGGATCATATTGTGTGGCTCAGTCTTAGCGCGACTGCACTGCATCTGACCTTCGCACCAGATTTGTGAACTATTTACATGTGTAGATGAAACATAACGAACCGCTGTCTGGACCGGCTATTGGCTAAACCTATGATCACATTAGGTGAACCGATGATGCCAGCTTTCTGGGCCACACCGCTCAGACACTGTATGCTCCCACAATAACAGTCAGTGGCGATCACCTGTCAACAAACGTTTCAATGAATGAAGGACAGCTCAGGATGTGAACCAGTAGGCGGCATTGTATCCGAATGCATCAGCTATAGGCACAATAGCTTCCTGGTGGAGTGTGCT
Organism: Paragonimus heterotremus; assembly: GCA_013368495.1. NCBI lineage: Eukaryota > Metazoa > Platyhelminthes > Trematoda > Plagiorchiida > Troglotrematidae > Paragonimus > Paragonimus heterotremus. Next base: position 119,911 of record LUCH01001278.1, on the reverse strand, counting down.
ATCACAATCATCTTTCATCTGATAATTGTTAAAAATACTTGCAAAGGAAAGGATGACTGATTAGAGTATATAGGTTTCGTCGTAACAATTTAGCTGGTTCTTCCTAGTTTAAGATCATTCCACACGATTAGTGAACTATGCTAAACCTTTACAACCACAGGCCGTTACGCCCTCAGTAAGCTGTGCACCAACAGTTTTAAGCGGTGTATAGCAGTTCTCAATTATGTGGTTCGAAATTGTACCATTTCCTTCTGCTATGACTGCACTTATTCCATTTTAATAGATTTCTCACCAAAAATTGCTGCGTTAATAAAAGCAAATTGCTGCCACTTCGAAGGCGCTCTAGATGGTTCATTCATTGAAGCTGCTGGGAGTGATTTACCTCGTTCTCCAAGCGTTCTCGGACAACTACTGTGAATAGTCAACATTTAAGGTAATGGGGTATTCAGAGGCGATTGGAAAGTGACTTCCTTTAATCACTTCCACATCTTTACTCCACTTCTTCGTGCTGCCCACACAAAACAGTTTTGGGTTGAAGTTATGTTGCACTTCTGGTTGCAGACGCTGGATGCTTTGACTACAACCAACCTACTGTCTGCCAGTTATACCGTCATGGAGGCGAACTTCATCTTATTTGGTTAAATTGATGCGCCAAAAAGACGCAAGTGACCAATATTTTTCGAAGAAACCCAGTCGGCGCAAGCAATTCTTGACAGCAAATCTATTTTCTCCAATGATGTCTTATGGTTGAGTGTGAAGCAGCAGGATCCTATCCTCATCAGACGATCAATCAAAACGAAGCCTTCGCGGCAATTGTAGGTTGAGGGTTACTATTCATGTTCTGTCATACGTTTGATAGTAGATATGACTCCAAGATCACAGGCCGTTTCAGCATCTTTGATCCATGAGCTGATATCTACAAAGTGTTCCCTTTCCGTCCATGTGTCTTACTTTCGCGTATTTATTTCTCAGGGTATTAAAAGTGTGTACAGATAACTGACAAAAAGATAACAAAAAGAAGCGATGGTCGAACTATTTAACAGTGATTATCCCAATAAGTTCCTTATTAAACAGTCAAAAAATTCGGCGACCCAATACAAAATGTGTCTGAAAATGGAAGGGCTCAGTCACTGTTCTACACAAAGAAAGGGAATCTGAAAATAATATCTGTGTATCAACTGAAGTAGGCATCGGGATAATATTTGAACATGGGAAACATTAATTTCAATTTTGGTGAACCCTTACTCACTGAAGAAAATTTCAACTGTTTCCCTTTGGGTCATTGCACATGTTTACCATAGGTTCACTTTGGACTGACTGCTCTGGAACCGGAAACCGAAGTAAATGAACGACGAAGACAAATTGCGAAGACCATTACCGAACTCAAACTGAACACCAATTCTTAATTAAGGAGACCACATTTTTCCGCTATGCTTTGGAAAGGCGTCATGAAGTTGATCTATACACAGTAGACCAGACATCGGAAATAGGAAGGAAACCTTGTCTGTGACAGTCATCGAAATCATGCAGATATAGGACAATATCAGTTGACCTAAGAATTTTAACCTTTTGGATCGACAATTGCCGGTCATGGATCAAGTTAGGCTAGCATACGGATCAATCATTCGAATTGTGTGTATCGGTTTTACTTCTGCATTCATTTGCACACAACCGCATTATACCAAAAAAACCTACTCAGACAAAATCATGCTCCCTATCTTGTCCCCAAGTTTCCAACAATTTCATTTCGACTGCGAAAACCTCAAGTCAGCACTAAAGCAAGTGCTCATTGCTTTCAGTTTGTTCCTAAATTACAAACACAGTCGGTTTCTAGCATGTACCAAAAATCTCAATTAGAAGCTTATCCATCTCACTCCTAACAGACCAGCTGTCCTTGGAAAATATTCCAAGGTGGCTAAACTGCAACCGGCCAATCGACACGTGGCTGTCGGTTGAAATAGCAGGCTGACAGACCATCCCAATACAAACGTAAGTTGTGAGACACCAGCGGTCTACGGTAGTTGGAACACGGTGTCATGACTCAGCCTGCGTATGCACACTCGTATTGTTGAGCATGACCATGTTTAACAGACGTACATGTATCGCCTATTTACCTGCCTTGGCTAGAAAACAACCTAGTGTAATCCCTCGCACAGTTTGTGAACTGTAGTGCCGTGTTCTATCTGCACGCTTCACCCCATTGCACATTACGTTTAATCTTTTCTGGATCTCCATATTTATACAATGCTATACTGTTGGGATAGCTTGTGTAGGCGTGGTCGCAATAGATTGCTCATTTTGTGAGATGATGGTCGTGTACAAAGCGGACCGGACAGCAAATCACGTCACGTGTAGATCACGCGAACACAGGAACGATGTGTCATTAACCCGAGAGTGTGATAGTCAATTAAATTAGTTTTCTTTTATATGACCTGCGATGAAGGTCTGACTCAGACCGCTCGTAAGTCTAACACCAAGCATGTGTATATGTAGTCAGTAAACGGTATCCATCAAGGAGACTGTCGAAGAAATGCTAATGCAACTGGTAGTGTCTACTAACTGCACAGAAATGGTCGATCACGCACGTCAGTCTGCGACGGTTGTGCTTGTGACCTCCTACGAAAAGTGAAACTGTATCCCGAAGTACTGTTCATCGTGTCAATCAAGAATGTATAACCTCGAAGCCCACCGTATACAAAATGCTCAAAAGAAACAGCAATTGGCCGGTAACGGGGACCCAATTCCAAGAACTTCAGACCAGCGGGAATCATTGTTTAGTTAGTATTTACCGTAAGACTGAAGACATTTTCAAAGATGTTCGTAACCGTTTAACCAAAAGAGGAAAATCCGACGTAATTTAAGCACACTCATAAGCCATGCGTTAGTTGAGCCATAACTAACTTCCAGAAAGTAGGATGTATAAAATCAACTTGTGGTTGCTCTGATTAGAACATTTATCGTCCACTAAAAACATGTGTGCTTATGGTTGTGACCCCATCGTTCCACTGTCCATCGTCCGTATATAGCATCGTTTAGCATGATCAGCAAAGCTAGCGCAATGGTCTCCGGGAACGTGGCACATGGCGGAAATGGCTATTCGTTCCAGGGCTCACAGTCTCCACTCCTGTTGACTCTGCACACTTTGAGGATCCCCGTTTACTATCGTCTCGTGGTGTACCAGTAGTTACCCGTTAATTCTTGCTTTTATCAAGCCCCAGATGTTTTCAATCGGATTCAGCATTGGTGAATAGGGCGCTAGTCGTAACAGTTGTCCTATAGTATATAACCCCTCGTCTAATACACCTTCCAAATCCGTGTGACAAGGTGCGTTGTCGCATATCAGTACAATGTTTGACATAGGTGTACTGATCTTTATATCATCTACCAAGGTTTACAGCAGCCCTTGCAATAGTTGCTGTTGTGTGCTCTCTTCCTAACCGTATAGCGTACTATCGAGCTGGATGTCATAGAACCAATCAGATGAAGATTACATCCCCAGCTATTTGTCACTAAAACACATGCCCTCGTTCCTTTTAACGCACGTCCCAGTGACTTCGTACAGAACAAGTTGACGTTCGTCAATTCATCAATCCAAAAAATAGTCTTTGAATTTGCATAACACTCCAGCAGTCGATAAGCAAACAGTCTGCGTAATTCCATCGTTCTCATTTGAGTTCATGCCAACGGATATTTGACATAGTCTCTTGACAGTTATGCACAGGCTGCCCAAGTATCGACTAACCGTTATGGTCGACTAATCCTTCTCAAACTCAGCTTTGACACACAGTCTCAAAAATTGCAGTTTAATCGTTGAGTCTACGGAAATCCACTCCAGCAAAATATCGATCTCTGATTCCGTTAGAACATTGCTTCTATGCCCTTCGCGAGACTCAACATCATAACTGATGCAATCCACATGAAGCCACTTGCAAACGGTATCACACATGACTCTGTTCAGAAGAGCCACCGATTGCCAGTCGTCGTCCCTTTCGAATGCTTCTGTAATATGGCTATGTGTTTCGGGACTGATGTGAGTGTACTTGCGTCCGCTAGTCATGTACGCAAGATAAACTAGGTAAGTGTTTTCACAAACTGGCTCACCTTCACGTTACAACTGGAGGTCCGCCACGACCCTGAACTCATTCCCACCCCTGTCAATGGAACCAATATGGCCCGGAGTTTGATGAATTAGTAGGAAAAGGGTCGGACGATCTGTGCCACTTTGACCGCTAACCCAGTTTTGATTAGCCAAAGCCGTTCACAGCCCTCGAGTAAGTCATACCACTTCCTCGATCAGAGTAGCCAATGCGAAGTGTTCTAATTGAAACTGGTTGTCCCTTCCGGTTAGTTGGACCAATCGCGTTCTTGCCGTCACGTCCAAGATACTAATGTGTAAATTCTAATACACCAAAGTAAATTGCTTTAACATGTAATGGAAAATTTTGTGCTTAAGAAGGAAAAAAATGTAAAAAGAGAGATTTCTTACAATTTCTTTTCGGAATAGCGTACCAACTGATTTTATCTCCTGCTGTGATGGGAAACTAGCAAAATATTGTAAGCATAATTTCGTGTAGCAGTCTGTCAGCTCACCCTGTCACATAGCAGCTCTGAGTACTATAGTTTTTGACCTTAGGCTGCTTCATAAGAAATTAATTCGTTCAAACGATCGTGCATGCTCTACCTTTCTCTGACCAAACACACCGTCATGCGGATTTACGATTTTGTTCTGTGCAATCAAACCAGAATGCCAGCATATTCTAATTGTCAGGATGAGTCATTTTAGGCATGCTTATTATATTGACCTTAAGCAGACCGACACGGCTCGATAAAGGAGCTGCGTAACTGAGAAATGGGATACAAAGCTGGCAGCCACATTATACACATTTTAAAAAAGGCGGATGCCACGTTGACACTAGCAAGATCGCTCGGCCGACAGATGCCAATATAATCTTAGTGAAACGCACGGGTATCTCATGTTCGATATAATCGCCATCTGTGATACGAATTCCAAAGTAAAAGGAATCTTCGACTAACTCTGGATTACTACCCCTAGGATGAGTATAGACAAGGCCTTTGCTAGTTTTTAAAACGCAATTTTCCCTTAATATGCGCACAGTACGTCAAATTATGATATTCCAACAGGTTTAACGCGTTTTGTACTCTCACTTACAATTGTAGGCATCCAACTGGAAAGATAGACGCTCAGTTTCCGCTGAAAAAGTTGCAGTGGGTTTGGAAGAACTCTTGATACCTGAGGCGCCTGTGTATAACGGACCGATTACGGGACCAGATATCACTGACCATAACGTGAAATTGCAAACCCCAGATTGCCCTGACAATAACATTCCAGGAAATACTGATTCGCCTACCAACGGGTGCCTGATCGTGGTTAAATCTCGTTCGAATTCTGCCTGCTCATCCACTGTAGCACATGTACCTGAAACCCTTGATTCGCCAGAGAACCTGCTCAGTTTGCCCAGATGCAAAATCTCTGGGAGTGACGATGAGCCCCAGGAAGTGGAAGGACAGAGTGAGTTTGAGTGTGATTCGGATGATGGAGATGATGAAAACGAGCTGAACCAAATAGACGAGAAAGCCGGAATATGTGATGACCAGACTGGTGCTCAGACAAGTCAAGCAACCAATAGGATGAATTATACACCCAGACATGAGGATCAGTTTGATGCAGCATTGGAGACGATTGGCCGTACTTTGGAACTGAGGGTTTTAGCCAATGCGAAAGAGGCAGGCCTGCGGACATCTTGTCCCTTAGAGGATGATGAGACAGTTCCACGAGCGCCGAAACGAGCACATCGTCGAAGATTTGCTAAATTTGACCAGTGGGAACGCAAGGACCCTATTTGCGTGCACACAGTAAGTTTATCAGCTAAAACTTTGTAAATTAGACCACCCTCATCTTTTCATATGTACGCGTGTTTACTCTGAAAATCATAGTTGTCTGACATGGATTAAACGGGAGTGTAACTAGTTGATTGCTTGCTCCGAATACGTACTTCATACTAAAATCAGGGTGTACGAATCCTGTAGGAGTTTTCAGTAAATTAGTCTTATCTGTTCACTGTTAGCTCGCGATCATTTATCCGTTTTCCGTCATCTTTGTTTAGCATTGCCCGTTCAGTGGGCACACACGAAACTAGAACCCACATGCACCGTGTCTGCCTTGCTCTCTTCTCTGGTCCTCTATCTCTAATGTAACAGGTTCGACCAATAAGCAAGAAATACAAGGACTGCTATCTGTCACTTCGTCACTGAACCGAAAATGTGCTCTTCAATGTAGCGCTGTCAACAGATTAATCACCTTCAACACATTCCCATAAAATTCATAAAAAGTTAATTATGCAAACAGCTGTCGTTGATAATTCTTATCGGGCGTTTACAACTACATAGGGTACCTACGTTTTATATATTAAAACACAGAGCATGTCAAATAGGTCATTTAAGTAATAGATATGGGACATATTTCAGTCTACTTGTGTGAGACTGTCATTCGTGCCTACCGTGAAGCATGCATTCGTATGTGACAAGTGTTTCACTTTTGCATGGGTTTCAAGTAGCTGTGGAATAGTTGGCCGAAGAAGATGCATGGTTTGCACGAACTGTTTTTGGGTCCATATCATAATCATCCTCATCCTCCTCCACCTCCTCCTCCTCCTCCTCCTCATCATCATCATCTTCATCATTATAGTCATGTGCCTGACCAGAATGTACTTTGGCTCGGGCCGCCGCTCACCTCAACAGTGACGTGGAGTATCCTTGAAAATAAAACGCTTCAAAGAAGTTTGAAAATTAATAAAAGATGACTAAGCCCAAGATCTAGAAAATGGTATGGATACAGGTACGCCATTGACTGCGACACATCGCCATTTCGGATAGCGTCTCTAACCAGCGGTTTGAGTGATCA
>LUCH01001278.1:79450-109624 GCA_013368495.1 Paragonimus heterotremus | reverse complement strand
GCCTGTCTGACGAGGTTGCACCTGGAAGGACCGGAGTCCTAGTCAGCATAGCCCGCCGGATCAAGACAGTACACAAGCCCGACCACATCGTCAAGGTAGTAGTATAGGTCTGACAGACAGGTGTTGTAAAGTCTGATCGAAATAGCCTCAGCCGTCGATTACAGTCGCAACTTGACAGTTCTGGAGTCGGTTTGATGAACCTTGTAGATGACGCAGAAGGTTTCATCCGGTTCAGTTTGATGATCAGTGACAATCAAGTGAGAACTGACTGCGTTGGAAATGGGCTTTCTCAAACCGTTGCGAAATTATTTTAGGAGATGTTCACGAATCCTTTCATTACTTCCTATCCACGAAGCAATAGTTAGTTCAAACACGGTCCACTTGCTGGAAGTTGAAAGACGCGCTTTCTTCTAGGAGAAGGTTTCTATGGTGGGGGAGTTCCACAGCTTATCTTGTCTTACTACCAACTGGGCATAAACTCAATGATAACCATGGTTAAATAACATGGAAATTAAGTCCCGGAAATATGCTTGTAGTCACTACCTATTTCTTACAATTTACTCTCCTGACTTCTTACATACTCCATCAAAGTTTCCTTATATCTCATTGGAAGTCGAGAAATTGTTTCAGAGTGAGGTTGTTCGTAACTGTAAATTCTGCTCATAAGGGTCTCCGATGAACATCCTTCCTCGATAAAACTATATTCGTTACCGTTTTTAATCGCAATATTCCATAAATACATACACAGGAAGTATCACCAAATTAAACTTACTGTATGATGTGCAGAAGCTCACGTACCAAAATCTTCGTACGCAGCTAACGTGTGATGTTTGCTAATTGAGTGATATACTTGTTGTAAACCCTAGAAAAAATACGCCGGTTCGTCCACGGTATATTAATGCGCCTGACAAAGAATCGGGTTCTCCTCCTCGTAATAATTAACACAAAAAACTTTGGTCCTGAAAGTAACGCGACTCTCCACGTAATTGCTCCTAAGACAAACCAAAAGATAGGTGTAAAAACAGCTTTGTTCGGATCCAACCACGTGTGCGACAAGGAGAAAATTATAAGATGTACATATGGTGCATAGCGGCCTACGAACATTCTCGAATCAGAAAATCGAAGGACAGTTACCGAAAATAATAGTTATAGTTACCAATCCACCAATGAGCGTAGCAGAATAAAGATCCGGCAGATAGAAAAATAGCCAAGGTTACCTGTCGACTGTCCACAACGTTTGCGTTCATTTTGATCGGGTGAAATGGCTTTCTTGAGGATGGAAGTGGTTATAGAGGGGGAAAAATGGACTCCCGAAAAATACTTTCATGCATTTTGTGTACAGCTGGAGAGGTGTCTTCTGTGCCTCCTGAGCTCGAAGATTTTGACTTGACTCTCTCTCTGTCTGGTTGTAAAATTTGCAATCAACTATGAATGATGTACAACTGGAAATTAATCAAATCACGGATTACTTGTTAGTAGTATTTTGTAATCACTATTAGCAGAAACGGGGACCCGGTTTATTTTATTGCATAATAAACGGGAGCTTATATGATGCGGCAAATGGAATGTAAATGTCGGCATTTTCAGTAGTGAAAATTTCTTTTACCTCATTCGTGACCATATGCATGTGTCTGCTTCTTTTGACTGGCTCCTGAAATGTGGTAAGGGTTTGAAACTTACTTGTGAATACCACTGTCATACCTAATGTGACGTTAACACAATAGCGGTTACTAATCTTCCCTCAAAACCGTGGCAACCGGAGGCGATAATGTACACAGCTGTTGAGTTCTAATAAGTAAATGCAAACTCGAGCCCCAGGGATTTTCTCGTTATCATATATTATGGTCTGCATCATTTCCGTCTTCCGAGAACTGCTTCGGCGATAGAAACTGGTATGCTTTAAGAATGGCTGCCACTTTGATAGAACATCAACTGGTCCTAACTAGAGCTGATCATCTGTCAAGCTCCTGGACTTGATATCATCGACCTCTCACTTCATATAAAGTGATAACTAAAATGAGAACACTGTTAACTGCTATTTGTGTCCCAACAGACCATAGTAAGACAAATGCGCATTTCTTATTTCTTACGGTGATAAAAACCACTCACCTCGCAATTATTCAGAACGGGTACCTTCCAAAGAAAAACTTACCCGACAACATGACACAACTAATCAAATCAAAGTTCCATTGTTCCCACCTCCGATTAAGTATAACTCACAATATCACATTCGGCATATTCGTGCTAGAAGAATGTTTGTATACTCACTGCTACTCCAGGTGTGATCATTTTGATGAAAACGGCAAACGAGACAGAGTTATGCAAGCTGCACACGAACTGCCTCTGCTGATCCATGAGAGTTTATGGTTGCATTCTATGTTGACTGAATCAGCCTGCCTAGTGAGATGAGTGTAAACAGAGTCCAAGTAGACGAGGTCGTTGTATGTGACCCTACAATAACTGCAATCACCCACTCGTCTTTGCTTGTCTGTACCGCTCAGGGTAGTTGCACCTACTTCCTATTGGTCTATTGTTCAACCTGGAATGACGCCTACTAACAGGACGCCAACGGTTACATGTACATCCACCACCTTACGGTTCTGCTGAACTCCATTGTTCTCGAAATTACAATATCGTGGACCCCGAAATTCAGTAGCATATACAGGTGCGGCTAGGCGTTTCAAAGTGCAAGTTGAATGGGTAACAACATAGAGCGCACATGGTGGAGTACGTGCTAACCAGTACCATGTTTGAAGGCTCTATTGCCAAATGTCAAGGCGTTTTGTGTTCTTCAAGGCGTCGTGTGCTTATCCCTGGTAGTAACATAATTTGACCATGGAAGAGGTCACTGGACTGTCCAGCGAAATTTCAACAGCTCACTTTTGGCAGTTCTACATTGTTTGGTTTTGTTGACACTTTTTTACTCAAAGATTAAGTCGTGGCCACTGTAGCTATCCTGATACTGTGACAGAGCGTCCAGTATTCCCATGTTTTTATACTTCCAGCGTGTACTGGGCAGGATAGTCTGGCATTGTGATGGTGTAGTTGTGTCAAAGCTATGGCTTATTAATGCTGTCGGATTATCGCTTCATATATAATGAGCAAACCTCCATAACCCGCTATCGTTTTATTTTCGCCCCAACGGAGGTTCTTAGGATAGGAAAGGAATAATGATTACAACCACGGCCAGTGAAAGAAAGCACGCTGATCGTACGACTATACAGGAGTAGGATGTAGAGTTAATGCAAGCTTGTTACACTGAAAAGAGTCTCACTTCGCTCGCATCAAAACTTTTTTCGAGTCACCTAGATTCATAATGTCCTAGGAAATAAGTGCAGCGTTGCTCTTCCACTACATGATAAGCCTCCAGTTCATACACTCAAAAACTTTCCTTCTAAAAGAATCATCCGATTTGTAGCAACTTTAAGGTCCGTACATTCTAGTTCAATTTGATATATACATAACAAGTTTAGGCTTAAAATGATAAAAATTAGCCAAAAGTGAATTGGATGAAAATAAATATTTAACTTTCACATGTGGTGCCTAATATTTTCACCGATTTGGTTAGGCGTGCTCCATAGTAAACCCTCATTGCATTCTAATCACAATCAGATAATCCAGCAGTGTATGAATCTGTGTGTGATCAATTTACCGGATGCTACTCAGTCTGCCACTCATTCCTGTTTAAAAATTCCTGATCAACCCGGCGATCCAACTGCTTCGAGTTGTTCGCAGCTCCAACTAGACGGTGAATTTTCATCTGTTCAACCGTCAGATCGACTGCCTACCGAGATAAGTATGTTGGGAGGCGGCCTCAGCAATAACCAACCGGACGAACGATCTTTGCGTGAGATGATCGTAAAAACCGATCAGTGTGCCGACACACTGGTGCCACCTCTGGTCCTACCCGCGATTGCACCTGCCAATCCGTCAAGAGATTTGAAACCGGTTCCTCGGAACCGACCTACCAACAAACCTATTTTGCGTAGTCGGTGCTGCGAAGAGATCAAAATGGAAACCATTGAATCGAACTTGGACGGCCTTATTCCTCCGTTTGAAACTAGATCCGGGACATCTCATCTGCCCTCAACTGTGTCTTTTTCAATTCCCGTACGCATTCCATGGCCACCTGCCGGTCTTTCAACAGCTGATACACTCACAACGGGGAACACTGGTCCTGCTTCAAACACGACCCACGTGCGCTTGTGGCTACATCAAGAACAAACTTCGGACACCATGCTCAACCCACCTGGTGCCTCGTCCTTGTCAACTCTCTCACCAACATCCTCCGGTTCTACATCTTTCTGTTCCATGACAACAACGAAATCAGACACTCCGTGTCTAGTACCTTTCGGCCCAACCCTACCAGAAGTGCCAGTGGATCCAACAAATACACAACAAATGACCAAATTCTCACTTGTTAAGCCAGAAGTTAACCTCGTTCACTACCTTCTGGTGGGTCCTAAGTGCAACAGTTTGCGTTGTTAGATTATTTTATTTGAAAATTTAAAATCGATATTGAATGTGGGCCTGACGGTTGAGTTCACTTCGAAGTATTGCGAAACGTAAGTCGCCATCTCTCTTTGTCAAATGCGAAGGCAGCCATGAGGCGTCTGCATTATCTGCCTTGCCGATCACTGACAATAGTCATTTTCTCCATCAGTAGGTCAACGCTGTCTTAACATGACGAACTAGAGTATCAGTATTATTGTGTTCGTGCAGGACTAAGTGCTCGACGATATATCTGGGTGAGATGGCCGAACTTGTTATTCTTGGTTCATAAATCACTTTGGAGAAAATGAGTTCGGGGCTCAGATCCTTGGTTGCTAATCCTATTAGGGGGACTGCTTTGTCTTCTCTCGGACAGTACTAGCGAGACTGAAAGCTGGTTTCGGTTGACCGGTTAACCAGCTGGCTAGAAATTTACAGCAATTTTCTTCGATTCAGTTTGCCCCCGCTAAACACCGATCATGTTGACACTAGATGCCGTGGTCCTTTATCTTAGTGATGATTGTGGTATGCTATAGAATTCGTGGGCTGTCGTATACAATCTGACTGAAGTTAATTGGTCCTTCAAGTGATTCTGACGTAGTTGTGTAAAACACCTCATACGGTGATCTAACACTGGAATGATGCCGTGTAGCCATGTTCGACAAGTTTCGTTGTGTCTTAACATGGACGATCGTCATCACCTCTTCGGTTCACTGACTTGCATATCTTTCGATTGGTTCCTATCGGACACAATTAAATGCAATATTCTGCCATGTGAGATGACACTTAAGAGGACTATCAAAAACAGTTCTTAGTGAGAACTAGTCATTGTTGAGGGGAGCAACGCCATGATCATGCCGCGGGTCATCAACGCTGTCAGCTCATGCTTTCTACCTCATAATGTTTAGTAAACTGGTTCGATGGAGATTTTGTTCATGAAAACAACCTCTGTTTATAATTTCCGCCATTACACATCAATGGTACCGCTGGTAAGAGGTCATATTTGGAACAAAGAATCATATGTCCTATTCATTTCTTGGATATCGTTATCGTTGATCGTGTCCAGCCGTCCTACTTTCTTGTGTGTGAAGTTGGATGCTAGACATTTAAGTGGTCGCGATCCTGACCAAAACATCTCACTTGACGTAATCAAGTCGTGTGCCAGTATTCAGTGTTATACGTTCACTAGGTGCACTCGTGCCTCAAACATGGGAGTTCGGCTTATTCCTACAACTAAACCAACTTTTGTTCCCAAAGGGGAATTCTTAAAGTACGTTCTCTTATACTGTGCCCAAACGACACTGGTACAATAAACAAGTTTTTCGAACCTCCTAACACATTGGCACTTTTCATTCTGTCCAACTTTCACGCGTTGGAATCAACCTTTCATTAGGGGGAAATCACCTACATGGGACATGATTCATTGTAAACAGAAATGTCCACCAGTATACCTTACATAGTTGCAGATGGGATAATAACCGTTCACGGTAAGATACAGAAATGTGGATGCAGCCTATAGACAACAGGGAAGTCGCAACATAAAACTGCCTCAGTCTCAGTTGGCTTGCACGTAGACTTTGGGAATGGCTTGTAATCAGTCTTGTAGTGTAGGCTATCCATAGCAGCCGCTGCTGAACAACTCTGAAACTCATATCACCCTTCAGTGAAGACGTTGTTAATATGATGTTAATATTTGGAGGACCGCAAGTGGTTAAACCGTTTCTCACAGGCTACCGATGAGGAGTAGAAGATTTTGCTCATACAAATTTAACGTCATTCATAACTGATTGCAGCCACCCCCTCTCCATAGGAACTTCACTCAGCCTCTTCCGGAAAGAAACTTCAGACTCGAGTTTCGCTCTTGTTAAGGCTCGTATTCTTGTCACGGACAAGACCGAACTTTCGGTCGTGTTTTCACGAGACAAGCACGTTGACTACTGTACCACTGACTTCACGTCTGACACGATTGAATCCTAATGCGCGAACCCTCAGCCACATTCGCTTGTGAATAATGCTCAGACAGTCTGATCACTTATATCAGTAATTTGCTGAGCGGTATTTTATCTGTCGGTGAATAGTAAGAGACTTCAGGTTGTATTGAGTAAACATCATTCCCATTGGGTTTACATAAGGAAAAATGTTATTCAACCGGAAGCAGATAGGCTTTGCGACTGTCTATTCGCTAACGCTAAAACGTTGCATGTAAAACATTGTTAACTATTTTGGAAAATCACCTTTTCATTGAATAACGCCACTCGTACGACATTGTGTTAAGACCGTACTCTTTTTTAAGTACCCTAGCCAGGTTTCACAACGATCGAAACATTTCTCCCATTCCATTGGAGTATTGGTGGTTTCGCCCCACATTGCTTTGTTGCCTTCTGATTGGCCATTTGCTTGCTATTGAGTGTCATTGCTGTGGACTATGAAATCACTTCGCCTTGACGACACACGTGATCAACTGTTTGTCCGCATTTTGCTTCATTGGATGATACCAGAAGTTTTGAGCTAAGTGCACGGGACCACTGAGCGAACTGTTTGTACAAGCATCGCGGAACACGTCACATTACCATGACGATATCATGAACAACCTGTGAGGTGTTGTTAGCTTCCTTTGTTCGTATTTATTATGAATGACGCACAGCGTTGAATCGTTCTAAATCTCCAGTGGAAGTGATTGGGACGTCGTGTCTGAGTTAGTTCTAAGGTAACGCGCGCTTCGATTGATGCGCCACTAGTTTTAGTCAGCATAACAACAACAGCAACCGTTGCATCAAAGGCAAGAACATGCGCCTTACCGTATGTAATCTGATTGGGTGTCAGTTGGCTTCTGGTAGGGAAAATCGAAATGCCAACATCCGGCGACAAAGTTTACTGTCCTAGTGAATGGAATAAAGAGAACCAAGTGCTCTTCGCAACCATAATAATTGCGGCCGAACGTCTGGATATGCGTTTGGTTCAGACGAAACCACCTCAGCGTTAATCAGTGTCCGGTTTGATTAACCGAGAACAGACTTCGCTTAATTTCTGTAATTCATTTTGTGTTAGGTTCGCCTGTTTAGTATGGCAAACCACTTCAATTAAAATTTACAAGTTATATGTTACGTGAGTGTATTTTTGTTCCCAGCGATTCATGGATTATACGGAGGAGTTCTCAGGAAGCGGTGTTCTTCGACCCACAGGATGGCAATTGTCTAGAATGTGGAACCGAACTTATCTCCTCGACTATCATTTGGAATCTTCTGGTTCCATCGAGAACACATATGAAAAGACAGTTAATCGTCAGGTGAGTTCTATTTACGTGAAGTAGACTACATGATTACTCCCAAAGTTGTTGATTAGCTTTAATTAACCAACACTGCAACAGTGTGACAGTACCTGTAAATATGTGTTCAAAACATCACATGACTCCTAATAACTCACTCTCGTTGGTCAGTCATCATAATGTACTTACCAAAAAACTCCTCTACTGAATGATTTTGTAAAGACGGTGTCGCTGTAGCATGATGTCCGAAAGAAGGCTAACGCAAAGAACCGTGTCATCAGGAAGACATACCGTGTACATATCTACTGTCACGTTCTAACACACAGACATACTCCCGTCATCTCACTGAAGCAGCATTCCATTGGATGGCTACTCCGGCTCCAGGCAACCAGCCATGGGGCTCAATGAGCATAAGTAGAGATGGTTAATTTATTTCCTTGCATGAGCCAAAGGAGAAGTCACCAATACCATCATACTAGCTGTGTATGGTTGATAATCCAATGAGAAGTAATACGTCGTTGTAAAATTCCATGTATGTCTTTATAGTTGTCTTGATGTCGTTTATCCAGCAGCCAAAAAAGTAAGCCTACAAGCCAATACAATACTCACACCGTCTCGTTTACTCGAAGAAACGATCTGCCTCTTTTGAAGTGAACATCCGTGTTAGATCGGAGGTTTAGTCACATACACCTGAATAAAAGGCAAATCACATTTTTGCAGCCACCTTGCCGAATTTAAGAAGAAATCATTGAAATTCGGATATACGCTGTCTAAATTTTGTTTGATTTCCAACCAGTTTTATTTTCTACTATAATTCAGTGTATCATATCTCATTTGACTAATCAGCCTATGCTCGTCCAGTCGCGGTACTGACCGTTAACAATCATCCGATATTTCGTTTGAAAGAAGCAATCCAAGTCAAGCTTGAAATGCAGTTTCAATAGGGAGCTTAACTGTATCAGAGCCGCTGATAGCCAAACCTCGTTACTTAGTTAGTTATCAAAACGTTACCCATTTTACTGTTGATTAACGAAGTAGCACCTTCTCGTTTTCTGAAGCCCGCATTTCCCAACGCTACAGAGCTATCGCACCCACCTTTTGCTGACGAAGGATTATTGGATCAGTTGTTAGATCTAATTGGATTGCTGTATGAACTAGTCAGTTATCGCACGGAATACCCCCGTGATCTGCGATCAAATTCGATGGGCTGCGAATGGACAACCGGTGGTGGTTTGATGGAAAAACGGTGTGATTCTAGCACTTCCGAAGTCGCACGCATTTCGGATTTCGGATACGATTCCTTTCCAAACCAACAGGTCATTACTGTGCCATATTCTACTGATGAATCCTCGTTTCATTCAACAAGGTTAACGAGGAAACTGATGCTCTACGCTCACGATGTGTGGTCAATTCTTGCAAGCAGCCATTTATTGTCAAACCCAGATTTCCAAGCGTCCGACTGTGACCAAGTTCTCTCATGGGTTCCACGTTTTGTTATGCAGTACAAATTTCTTTTCCCGTTCGAAACACGGTTGGAATTTTGGCGCGTTTCTAGTCTGGGTGCCAGCAGGTCAGTCGTGATTACTTTGCCTTTAGAGCTTCAAAATAGACACTGAATTAATAATACTAATTATGATAGGTTTATTTGCCATGTTAACAACTGCTGGTCATGTACTAATAAGGTATTAAATGTAAGTTTGTTGCAACAGTCCACTTTTCTGTACGGTTCATGTTTAACTTAAAACGCATCCGTAGATCGGATGCATTTGCCCAGTTTGTTACTAATCTGGTTCTCAACTGTAGCCTATTATACAACACATCGCCCCAATGTGAATTATCAGCTGCTTCACAGTTTATCTGTCCTTCTCACAAGCCGGTGATTAGACTCGCTTCTACAGGTGACCTAATAGCAAGGTTAACTGACACCAGTTCGTCGTTCCCACGTTCCCTTTGTACCTCTATATCTACCGCAACGGCATCACCTCCAAATAAGCAGTGTTTGTGATGCACGCAGTTCAGGGCGCAAATGTTCAATATATGGTGAAGACTGCCCAACTGGCTGCCATTTACGACGGTGTGTCACAATATAGCGTCTAGCAGCATTACTGGAGGAAGAAAGTTATTCTGATTCGTCCTCTTCAGATGACACTTTTGTGGAGGATAACGTTGTGCAGTGTACAACACTCCTTTTGTGATGGGCACGACAGATGATACTTGGTTTCCGTTTGATAAGGTGAGCATTTCAGGACTAGTATGTAATTTCACCAACTTACCTACACTGACTGTTGGCGAACGTGATAGACTAACCAGGTTAGTGACCTCTCGCATCTATTTGTGAACGTCACGTAAACAACCGTATCGGCCCTGTGTCCACTACCCTAATTGTAGCGAAAAGCCGTCCAATAAAGCACAAGCTTTATTGTCCAACACGCTAGTTACCATGCCACACGTGCGCTCGCGATTTTGAATCACTATTCCAGTCCACAACACCCCCCGGTCTCCGCCAGCACGTCGTGTGCACTTCTGCCCGGATTGACTGTGTGATTGGCGCCTTCTTTCCGGGGGTTTCCCGCCCGCTATTCCTCGTCCGTAGATCCGATTTCGTCAAACGATGGCTTGTCCGGTCGCTCGTGCTGTCCTCCGTCCATCCACTGTGGGCTTTGACCGTACTCTACAGCCATGTCGAGATATTCTTGAGAGTGTTGGAATAATCAGGCCTTCAGTTTAGTCATCCATCTTATTTCGGCTGCCACGTCTTGCCCGTTGGTCCGATCCGGTCAAGCGATGACTCATCCGGTCGCACACGCCGTCCTCCATCGGCTCGCTGTGGGTTTTTGAATGCACCTCCTCCTGTGTTGAGGTATTCCGCCGAGAGTTGGAATGCTCGCACTTTCTGCCCGACAGTCCACCACATAATGATGGGCATCAGTGGTGACTCACCATGGTGATCAGCGGTGACTCCGTAATAAAGTTTCTCCTGTCTCTCCCCCACCCCGACAACAGCGTTGATACTACCAGCTGTATTTACAGCATGCACTGAAGTTTGTGGACAGGTTTGTTGTACGCTATCGTTTACCACTGGGCCTCAAACATACCCGGATGATCAAAATTGGACACGGTTGTTTGCCATTCTCAGCCCTAGTGGACCGGGCACATGTACTTTTTGATAAATCGGGTCAAGAGTTAGCATCGACTAGTCGGTTCGGAGATGACGTTATTAAAAAGTACAACCTTGACTCTCAAGTCAAAACAGTTTTATGCGTATGCCCTCTCCGCTCGCTGTGGACTAGATTACGTTTGTTTATCACAGTTCCACCTTCAGTTGTAGTAGTCCGTCAGTAAAAGCCACCACCGAGGAAAACAAAATGTCGCCACTGTTGAGAAATGGTCTTTGCTTGTTGCTGAGTCCGTAAAGAAACCTAGCGGTCCCACCTTTCAGATTATTTTTGTTAACCAAGCTATTTTCATCTGATTGTAAGGGAGCTTAACAGTGTAGCTCAAGGTGAAACGGATCACCAGTCAGCCGATATCGTTTGTATCTCTAGGGGGTGGGAAAATATGCTGTCTATTTTCATCCTTGTTAAACAGGGAAACGGAATTATCTTCAACCGCACCTTATAAGTATGATGCGCGTAGACGACACTTCTAAAAATATGCCGTGGTGATAGCGTTTTGTACGTCTTGAACTTGTATGCCTTGAACTTTTGGTTTACTTGGATGATTCCGAAATATTCGCCAAGAAAATTCATGCTAGAAACAAATAAATATTAATCTTTTCATTGACTCTTTCATTGTCACTTTATGGTGACTTCAGGCACTGCATCTGCTGCGGAATGTGTTTTCTGTATGATGCTCTGAACTCCCGTGTAATTCCAACACTCATAATACGAGACTAGGACGTTTTATCTAACAACAAACATGCATACACGTTTCTACTGTAGTCCGCATCTGCATGAGGGGTACAATGGTTCAGCGGCATTGGAATCTTTCAGTCCTCCGCCGTGTTTTCATCATTCACCGACCAAAACCTGGAACGCTTCACTATTCACACATGACATAATATTTGGCTGATCTAGTACATGCCTCATGGTGCACGAAAATTCTCTATCGTAGCGAAAAGGCGTCCAACAAAGCACAATCCTTATTGTCCAACACGCTAGTTACCGTGCAACGTGCGCGCTTGCGTTTTTGAATCACAATTCCAGTTCACAACGCACACCCATCCGGTTTCCGCTCACACGTCATGTGCACTTCTGCCCAGTTTACATGTGTGATCTGCCCCTTCTATCGGGGGGGGGGGTTCCGCCTGCCATTCTTCGTCCGTTGGTCCGATTTCGTTGGGCAATGGCTTGTTCGGTCGCTCATGTTGTTCCCCGTCTATCCAATGTGGAGTTTGACCGTATTCCACGACCGAGTCGAGATATTCCTGTGAGTGTTGGAATAATCGTGCCACCGATCTGGTCGTCCATCCTATTTTGTTTACCATGTGTCGTCCGTTGCTCCGATGCAGTCGAGCGATGACTCATCCGGTCGCCCCTGTTCTCCGCCATCCGATCGTTGAGGATTTGTGGACGTGCCTCCCTCCTACGTTGAGGTATTCCGCCGAGTGTTGGATTATTCACACCTCCGGCCTGATAATCCACCACACCATGGAGTAGTAGGGATATACATGGTTTCCGGTAATTGTTTGTTTTAGCCACTCGCCGTTTAGTCCATAAGGTCGATCTGGTTTTGTAACCGAACTCCTACTGGGTAGTACATACTATAAAAACACACTTTTACTGCAACTGAAGATCTTTTCTAAGGAACAGTCTGTTATCAAGTTTATTCATCCAACAACACGAGGAACACTGCTGGCACATTAGACAGCAAGCACGAATGGATAGCGAGCCGTTTTCTAAAGTTGAACATTCAGGCGTTACCTTCGCAGATAAACGTGGTGACAAGTTACTCAACAACTTTAAGTAATTTCTGTTCCGGTGCGCATTTCGTTACGGTTAAATACTTCGGTCTTTTCACCTAGTTATTACTTACTGCTTATCTCTTACTGACGCTTAGGCGTACTAACGTGGATCCTGTAGAGTCACTTTTTTAACTCTCATAGCTCTTCCAGTATACGAATCTCCTTTCCTTATTGCTTGAGGTATTCATTGATCTAATGATTATGGTCGTCTAAACCGTAGATCATGCAAGTCGAGTTGTTTTCTCTACCGACCCCATGCTTCGGACAACTACCAACTATCGCGGTTGGAAGTTAGACACTGGATGACCGTTGCAAATAGTAATTATCGCTTACAGTTTTGAGGGGATCAGCATACTTTTTGGAGTAATGGTTTTCACTGAGGTCACTCGTGTGTAGCTCAGCCGGTACATCCTGCCCAACGGGGATAGCAAGTTCTCTTCAGACGGTCTTAACAAGGCGGAGTACACTAGAGCGCTAAGGACTGCACCCACAACCTCACTAATCGAGTCGGACTAGCGAATGGTACCTGCACATAACTATATCAGTGTTCCGTTCGTCAACCCAGGGGTGTATGTTGTGTCCGATTCGCAACGCTTGGCTTCCGCGTCTTATCTACCGCGGTTTATAATGAATAACTGGTGGTCGTTGACGAAGTTCTCAGGCGCTGATCGACATCTCATAGTTGAGAACGACCGAGCATCACTGAATCCAATTTAATAGGACCAAAACACGAGTTTTATCGGTTGTGTTGTGTTGTTCTAATCACTTTTGCATCAACCGTTGGGTGGTGAAGGTCATATTCAGTAATGAAAAAGATTTGAGAAGTGAAGGAAGGCTGATAAGTAAAATATTCAAGCCATTCCGTAACAAATGTGCCTTCATTTGGCTTTAAGTTTGTGTCAGATTCACAGTAATCTGCGTTGTGAAGTTATGGAACAACCATCCTAGGCATTTCTTAATTTTATTGTTTCAAGGATACACAATTCGCGGATAAATCTCTTTTTGACAATTCACTTCTGGCGTTTGCATATATGAATAGATGCAAGTAATTCCGGTTGGCCGAATGACATTCATTGTCACTGAACGCAAAAGGAATGCTGATCAATGAACTATTGAACTACGGCTAGTCAAGCAAGTACAAGGCGAACAAGCAGTTGCGTAACAGCGTACATCAAGTGTGCATGTTGTTCAGTATATTACACTTCACAAAGAGACTGGTGGAGTAAAAAAGCTTAAAAAATTGAAGCCTTCCAAAATATGAAGTAGAGATTATTTAAAGAGTGGTCATAGCTGTGGCAACGGCAGCTGTAGGGTTTTAAAAGTTTTCTTTGTTTACACAATTTTGGTCTCAGACATAAAGTATTGATGGCTTCTACCATGGGTGAGAGTATCTATCTAAACTTTTCGTTAAGTATCGGCGGCATTTTAAAGATAATGGAAAGCGCTTGTTTAACGTCGGCTCTGAGCCATATTGTTCAAATTCAAGCCAGTATATTCCATTGAGTAATGTCTTTCTAAGAGCAAATTATCGCATTCTTCAGGGTGATGGAGGCAGCTGTTCCACAGAGACTGTTCTAGTTAAGTTGCTTCATTCCCCATATATGTCTAGTATCATTCACACCACTGGGACGAATGTTCCCTATCTATGACGACTGGATTTTTCGCAGAGATTAGACAGTGGTATTCAGTTTATGTTATACTCGAAGATATATAGCCAATTATGACTTGTTAATGAATCCCGCGTCGTTCTGACTCTGTGAAATTGAAGTTAGTTTGTTTTCGGTTGCACGGTAAGGTGTTATACTAAAACTGAGTCGTACATTTGGAGCCAAGTAGGTTTCCTATTCCTACTCATTAACTGTGTAGAGATTAAAGACAGGTTCATCCATTAACATTACAGCGACCATCGTTCGTTATTATTATTATTATTTAAACAGCTGAAAGTTATCAGTATGTCTACCTCCATAAACTGGGGTTAACATGAACAACACTGCTGCGGGTAACTGAAATATGACCTATTAGCCATCGAGGGTTAACTCATGTCTGCGTGTTCACATTTATTATGGAAATTATATTCATAAAATAGGTTGGTCTACCAGTACTACTAGAACTAATGTAAAATTTCTGAGACCGACATGGAATTTAATAGTGATGTGGGAGTAGCTTTAAGTTTTGGCTTATTCTAATCGAGTTTGCAAACTGATGGGAAATGCACTAAATGAAGTACCATCGTGCGACTCACAGAAGGTTGCGATGAACAACGGCGAGAACCATTTATAAGTATTGACAATCAAGACGAATAAAAGTGCTCTGACTTGTACACCTCGTATTGTAACGCTTTACTTATTTTCCAGAAACAGTTGTACTGGGTTTCATCAAGAACAGAACACCCAATGGTGACATTTTTTTCGAGCAACTGATCAATTCATATCAAAGGCAAAGTTTCTGTTAATCAATCTGTCTGCAGATTATTCGTAAAAAACTCAATTATTCAAACTGTAACATTCAGGATGTCCTCCCAGTCAATGACAATAAAGCATTCGAAACATATTATCTATAATCTCAGTTCCATACTATTTCCTTTTATACTACTCAGTAACGAGTGATATTCTTGTAAGAATGTCCTACACTTGGCCTTCTCTACAGAGTGGAGAAAGTTTACTATTTTACAAAATAACAGGTTAATAACTGTTGAGTAAAACCATTCCAGTGGAAAGCTGTCTCAAGACACGAGAGTGCTTGTGGATCGATCTTTTATCTCATCCTCTGGCGAATGTTGCACAGATTTCCCCTTTATTTAACAGCAAGTCCATCAGTAAAGGACTTCTTAAAGGTTGTCTTTTGTTATAAACAATTCTAGGTTTCAGTTGTCATTTGCAGTATTCAAAGCCACATCATTAGGTAGTGAGCGACTGCATCTGGAAGGGATTTCGGGAGGACAAGACTACTGGAACTGGCAGCCGACACCCATTCATGATTTAGTGTCATAACGGTCAAGTTTATTCGCCATGTAGCTTATGCATTTGTGGAGACTTTGCAGGTGTATAACTGTGCGTCGAAATTATGCGCTGACCCACTGTTGGCAGTCAAAGCCTCAAAAAGTTATCCTAGGCGATGAGAAACATTTATGGTTCTCCCAAAATGATTCCGTTTATGTCCATTTAGCAGACTTCGTTTACCGGAAAAGAGATCTTACGGCTTCTGATATCCTTGATGTTACTTCAGTCATATTCACCACCCCAAAATAATGTGACTGGCTGTTTTTTCCGTGAAGTTAGCAAGCATTGAGTAAGCTAGCAGTGGCTTACAGGTGCTGAAAAGATAAGCTATTATCTTTTCTGATCTCATACATTTCTTAGTAATTTTTATTGCTAGTAAAATGTTAGTATCTATAACCAGTTTCCGTGCCACGTGAGCATTGGCCGAAATTTTTCGCCTCAGTCGAGTAATTTTCTTCAATTCATTCGTTTGAAATGATCTCCTTACTGAAGAACTCAGGTCATTGGTATCTGGACTCTCCATGTTCAGAATGTACTTACTGAATTCGAGAGTATAACATCTCGACCGGCTATTGCCTTAGAGTTCAAACACATTGACCACTTCCGCTCAGCAACCCACGTAATGGCTTGAGCATTTAAGTTAGTAAACCTCGCAAATAACGCCACCGGTGTGCTAAAATGCCAAAAGTGGTGTTGACTAGCGAAAGATTGGCAACAGGGTTGATGGAATTCAACCTTATGCGTTGATTTCCTTTGGGGTGAAAAGTTCTGAACTCCGATATTCCCATAAACCATACCCCCGAGCCGTTTTGTTCGGTCTATCAACGCTTCCGATTTAACGATAAGGTCGGTTGTAACAGAGAAAGTTACGATGACAGGTTTAGTCAGATGCGAAATAATTTCGGACAATTCGTTACAAAATGTGGACTGCTTTGTACTATTCACTTCCCTCACGATCGACCAGCAACTGACTGCTCTCTGTTGGGAGCCCTAACAGTTATCGTATGAACAGACTGTTTTATCCATTGTACATTCTCTGGCTTTGACTGGGATCGGCTTAGAGCGATGTGTGTTGTTGACGTTCTGGCTTGCCATGTGGTCAAGTTTGTAGGACGCGCGGCTTGCCATTCGGACATACACTGACCTGAAGTTCGGGCTGCCTTTATTCTTCCCGTCCCTTTGGGTGAGATAGGAATAAACAATTGGCGATGGAATCGACCTTACGAGCGCAATTCAACAAAGAATCACAACAGAATACATGGATATGTTTATGCTAGTGCTTCAGACACAGAATAACCCCATCGAAATGCTAGCAAAAGAGATGCAGTTGTGTTCATCACATCAGGATTAACCGTTGATAACCCGGCCATTGCCACCACCACCGCTTTCATCGCAACTTCTGTCCCTAAAAGTCAGTTTTGTTCCACTGGGATTCCAACTTAATTATGCTGTCATCTCACGATTTTCAAGAGCAGCGTTAGTATGTCCGGGGCTTAAGCTCTCTGGTAACCTAGCCAATGACGCTGTTGGTGGTCACACTGTCACTGTAGGGACGATAGACTGTGTGTGCGATTTTTACGACCGCAACTCTTCTGCACGCCCCGGGTAATTAACGACTGCTCGCGCAATCCGGTTACCAGTCAGTGGAATGTGTACTCAACACCTTGGGACAGCCTCATCAATAAATTCCGCAATTCGGTTGTCAAAGCTAGTAACATTTTTTCATTATCTGAAGTGGAAGAAACATGCGGTGGTCTCGAATATTCTATGAAGCCCTCGCAACTTATCGCCCTGTTACAAGCAAAACACACCACAGTTTTTTCTGACAATCTTGGGTTGTGCACTACATCGAAAACGAAGCTTTACCTAACGCAAGACGCAATAGCTGTTTTTCGGTCAAAACGACCAGAAGCATAAGCTGCTGTTGATCAAATCATTAAGCGACTTGATTGTCTGAAGTCGACAAGTGCCATTAGCTCCATCAACTATTCAGAGTGGGCAATATCAATGAACGTTGTGAAAAGTCGAACGAATAGCTCCGCTTCTGCGCAGTTTTCTTCAACGGTTTTAAATGCTGTACACAAACCCATCAGTTTCCCCGTCAGGTACATGAGGACAGTGTTAAGGGACGCGTATTTCATAAAAGTGATCCACCCGAGGCTTATATAAAACTTCAAATCGGTGGTGAATCAAGGTAACTGTTAACAATAAATACACATAAGGGATTATATCATTACGGTTGATTACCATTTGGGGGTAAACTCTGCTTCAGCGATATTCCCACAGGTCATGGATACAGGCCTTTCTGGATTGTCGCTCGCCGCCGCTTACATGAATGATATCATAATGGTCAACCACAGTGTTGGAGAACATTCCGTTAGTTAAAAAACCCATGAAGTATATGGAACAGTTTGAATTTCATATCTACACTGAAAAATGCTATTTTTCTCTCTCATACACAGTAACAGATGACATCCAGATTCAGAAAACGTTACAGTCATTTGTGGAATGTTGCCATCCACTGACCTAAATACTTTCACTCTTATTCATATTATTACAGTTAGTACAGTATTTTTGTATCCGGCATGCACGCGTGTCCTGCTCCATTGGATTATCTTCTACTGTGTAAATTTGACTGAAACTAGATGTAGAATCTGTCAGGATTCACGGCTATACACAGTCTATCGGGACGGTTGTAAACCTCTTGATTCAGGACAGAACAAGACGGAATGTCGAAGATTTACAACCGCCCCGATAAACTGCGTATAGTTGTGAATCCTGACAGATTCTACATTTAACCAAGTGAATTATGTGCACGGAATTTAACCGTCAGCAAATATCAACCAATAACACGGTAGCGTAAACAGTTCAGTGAGGCGGTACAGAACAAACAAAGAGCGAGTTCAAAGGGGAAGTTCGTAGTGTCCGTGCAGGGTTGGTTACGTGTAATAATGTAAGAAAAGTTCAGCCGGTAATTAGTGTAATCATTACAAAGGTGCATATATGTAGGACCTACAGTACGATAGTTTGGCCAATGGGGCATAGATATAGGGATCAGTTAAGATTGGCATTGGGCACACAGCCGGTCGTGGGCGGGTAATCGGGCGGTAGCGTCGATGCGCGGGGTGTGGCGGTTTCGTGGTTCGACCCCCCAGCTGTCCCTTTGCCGTCCAACTACCAGTTTCAGTTGGAGTGATCCGAACACGACTTCCATTGATTCTGACCAGAATCAACACGAAGCATCTGTGTTTCAAATAGTCTTTGAGTGTAAACAACCGGTTTTGCCACCTCATTATTGCTAGCACATTATGACCCACCATTCGACGTTAGTGTAGCAGCAGATACTTCCGAATAGGGAATAGAAGCTGTAATTCTACATTGGTACCAAGTTGGATCACAGAAGGTTATCTCTAATGCCTCCAGGTTGCTGATCTCTGCAAAACGGGTTTAGCCTATCCATGTGCACATTAACACTGCGACCCCATTTATTGTTCACATACAGAGAGCTCCCTTTCGGTTTCTTAATTTGATATTGGGACAAGTGGAAGTGGTATGGGGATAACTTAATTTGGAATAGGTACAGTTGGTCACATAGGCAACTCCAACACTACCTTATATTGTACATCCATGTGTGTACTGTTCTAGCTAGCTTCCTGAGGTGAACCATGAACTCATCAGTCTAAATAACCACGTGGTTGCGACCATTGATCAGGTCACTCTGCAAAAATGTGGAGAATGTTTAGCACACCAGGACTACCGGCGTTCACTCTATGTGCACTTGAAAATCACGGTTATGTATAGTTGGCGCCATCCGTTTCGAATTAGCTCGTCGCAGTGAACGAAGCCAACGAACGACCACGCTTAACCATCAGCAGAAGTGGTTTGTGCTGTATCACCTGTAGTTTCACTCTCACACCACGTATGTTATGTAAACGAGAAGGAATAAGACCAGGAGCCGTGTGAGTGGCGCGTTTGTATCAAGCCAGTTATTACTAGATCGCCAGTTTACAGGCTAGTACGAAAGCAACACCCTTTTCATTCGGAAAATAAACAAACAGAGACTCCAGAGGTAAGGTCTAAATTAGGAAGAATAATATTAAGCGTACGATGCGAGAAGTAGTTCAGTGTAGGAGCACGTTCTTGCACTCTAGAAAGGATAAGGAGGAAAAAGAAAAGTTGGAGTTGGACTGAAAAACAAACGAAATGATGGTGATCATTAGTCAATGAAAAAATAACTCACATAACCTATATGATTCCAATGTACTAGTTGCCTATCCGTCAACGGTGTTCTCTGAGTACGTACGTACACACACACGTGCACATACAAAGAGAATAAACTGTGCTCTCCAGTGCTCCCAAAACCCGTTAGCCTTATCGAGACGAAGGTACCAGCTCTCAGCCATCGACGAGTTATCTCATTGTTTGGCTTCCATTCAGACAAGCTTCAGTACAAAACTGTGGTTTCAGAACGTGACCGGATGACATGTTTGATCTTCTGTGAACAGTTTGCGGCAAACTTGTTTAATAAACCAACATTGACCGGTGACATCGTTTTCTCAAAGGAGGCGCTTGTTTATCTTCAGGTTAGTATTAATGCGAATGACACCACGACTTCAATTCCAAAGCTTCTAGTATGGTTTGGAATGCGCAGTTTAACTGAGCACTTTAGTTTGCTTGTGGATTCTAGCCCTTCCGCTGACAAAATGCACCAGATGTCCCACGTTTAGTTTGCCGCCACTCATGTTGTGGTGGATTGTCAGGTCGAAGGTGCGAGTATTCCAACACTCAGCGGAATACCTCAACGCAGAAGGAAGGCACGTCCACAAACCGTCAACAGTCGGATGGTGGTGAACAGGGGCGACCGGATGAGTCATCGCTCGACTGCATCGGAGCAACGGACGACACATGGTAAACAAAATAGGATGGACGACCAAATCGGAGGCACGATTATTCCAACACTCACAGGAATATCTCGACTCGGTCGTGGAATACGGTCAAACTCCACATTGGATAGACGGGGAACAACATGAGCGACCGAACAAGCCATTGCCCAACGAAATCGGACCAACGGACGAAGAATGGCAGGCGGAACCCCCCCCCCCGATAGAAGGGGCAGATCACACATGTAAACTGGGCAGAAGTGCACATGACGTGTGAGCGGAAACCGGATGGGTGTGCGTTGTGAACTGGAATTGTGATTCAAAAACGCAAGCGCGCACGTTGCACGGTAACTAGCGTGTTGGACAATAAGGATTGTGCTTTGTTGGACGTCTTTTCGCTACAGTGTGTAAACCTGAGTAGTACGAGTACATGCAGTGCCAATAAATCGACACCTATTTCATCAAACAAATTATCATAACTAGTGCTCAGTTTAACATCTGTAGTCCTAAGGTTGTTCTGTCTTACCTCACATAAACCTTATTCACATTAATCGCGCCAACGTGTGCTTGAAGCCTATTTGGACACTGATGACTAGAAAGCTATTGCCGTTATTTTGGGGGTTCATCTAAGCACTGCCATCCGGTCGATCTTTCATAGAGATAACCAAATGAGTGGATAGCAAGGGGGACATAAACTGAAACTTCAGTGTGATGAAAAAGTTGATCACTTAACAAAGTGGGTTGATGAAGATCGTTTTGTCGGTTTGGATGTCTTGCGATTGTGGATAAGAACATATGAAAAGTAAGTTCCTCCTAGCACCATTGGAAACTAATTGAATGGCAAAAAATTACAATCATTTCCGTAGTCAATGAATGCCGAGGTGAATAAATTGAGAAGAATTTTGTTTGTTCAATATGACTAGTCATGTATGACTGCGGAAGCTTTGTTGTCTAGATTGATGAAAGTAAGGCATGATAATGCATTTAGCCATTTCTATTCATTTAACCAACTTCAGTCTACTCTGCAATCGCACCTACCGAAGAGAACGGTAGACTCGCGTATCTGTTATTAGGAGCTGAGGTAACAGTGATGATATTTTTGGGACTGTGTAAGGACGGGGTTTGCCGATATGTTCCATCAAACATACTGAAGCATTCTGGCTGCGAACGATGCTAGATAATTTTGAGGATCACGAAACAAGAAACACAGTAATAGTCTGTGATAATGCGCCTTATCACCCGGACCTCAGACACGTGTTTAAAGATTCATAATACCCCGGTGGGA
The DNA here is from genome assembly GCA_013368495.1 of Paragonimus heterotremus. Taxonomy (NCBI): domain Eukaryota; kingdom Metazoa; phylum Platyhelminthes; class Trematoda; order Plagiorchiida; family Troglotrematidae; genus Paragonimus; species Paragonimus heterotremus. Next base: position 87,741 of record LUCH01001278.1, on the reverse strand, counting down.
AGCTCCTACGACTTTCACTCTATTCTTCGGTACTGAATCCAAACGAGCGCGTATGGACTGTGGTCAAACGTAGAGTAAGGCAGCTGATGCCGCGAAGGTCCGACCTCATACTCCCGGACGATCTTTCAAATATGTTTTCTCAACATGAGAGGCGTTTGAATTGCCTGGAAAAGTTAGCTGAAAATGGTAAAAGTTTCATGACAGCAATATGTCACCACAGTATGGTTGAACACGTTTAGTCGTTCTATTTCCAGGTAATCAAAAAGGAGGATGTTTGACTGCGACAGTCTTTTGTTTTGTACTTGGACATTTCAATTTTTGACTACATAGAGTTGGTAGCACTTTGGGTTTACTAAGTTATGGGCTTAAGCACACAGAGTTAACGTTATTTTGAACAGTCGATTTTCCTTCCCGCGTATGAATCCTGAGGTGGTTCGATCTCGATGAATAAAGTGCAGTAAAAGAATAATGGTTACTTCAAAGAGCAAATGAAAAATGATGACTCGTTGAAAGTGTGAATTTCATAGTTGATCATTTGTCGATCAGCACAGAGAGGCTAACGATAACGAATCTATTTAATTAGGCCGAGTGAATCGACTGTGCTATGGGCTTAAGTTTTGCAAAGCAGAAAAATCAAAGAATGCTGCGTTTTTGGGACGAAGTTCAATAACACTTATGAGCGCGACAAGCTGTATATTTATAAAGCATGTGGCGTGGTTTATAAAACAGTTACAGAATAGATAGGTGGAGTGTACGATAGGGAAAGGGTGAAACTAATTAGAACCGTTGGTCTGTTAGATTCTTCAACAAACAACTTTCGCAAAAATATTGATGAAGCGAAGCGGAAAGGTGATGCACATCAAATATGAAGCTACTGCTGTGGTTTGTTCGCATGATCCCTTATAAACAACCGGTCGACACATTTTCATCTTCAGTCATTCGGTTCCATCGTTCACCATTGTCTTGATCAACCATAGTCCTGGAATTCGACTGACTACAGCTAGTCTGTCTTAAGTCGTACTGTTCCGCTGGCATAGTAACCAGCGGATCCTTACACTACTCACTAAAGGTGGTTTGTTTCGCCTGAGTCACACTCAGAGCTAGAGTGGATTTGTAATGGTGTTCCAACTCCTTCGGACATCATTTGCTCGTGATTGCAGACAGAGATCAACCGTTTTTGCTGTGTGTTTCAGCTCAACTCTCAGCTACCCTGAAATTAATTAACAGTGTCCACCACAACAGGTATGAGGATCTCCCATGGATGAGGAGTTCATGCACTGACTGAATTTCTGGAGGACATTTAGGATTTCGGTATGGTATGCTGTCAGGCGGAATTTCCCCTCTTAACAAACACCAATCGACCACCGCAATCATCGTTCCTATCTTTCCTATTAGACAATTTCTAAGTCATCAACAAATAAGTACTCTGTCCTTCATCGTGAACGCTTTGGTCGCGCCTGATTGAAGCTCAGCCCAACTTGAAGTTTGGTTGGGTGGGCTCCATCTTGTCGAGGATCTATAGAGCCTAAACGCGGATCACAAGTGTCCCTGGCTGTGGTTGATTGAATAAGTCATGGTATCGGGTGTCGGCTGTCAATACGCATCACACAGCTTAGAAAGCTGAATTGAGGTACTAAAGTTACTCGTCGGAAGGTTAAATATAAACCAGAAATTGTGCTATTTTAGTAACTTTCAGTGATCGAACTAAGACAGTAGGTATCACTCAATTGTGAATTTGTCATTGCCGGACTAGGAGGCTTTGGCACTGAATAGAACGGCTAACATGGTAATTAGTCGGCGAAACTAGAAAATAACACCGGCTACCTTTTTTTATGAACGCTTCTTTTAAAAGCAATATAGTATGGTTGTGGGTCGTTTTTTGTGGACGACGACATACATTTATCAACATTACCATTTGTTATCTCGAACCGTAGCTCTGGGTACTGTGGTTCGGGCTGCCGCTGTTCCCGGTAGTTCATGTAGTGACAGAGTGTCAAATTAGTAAACATGTGAAGAAGCAGAAGTAGACAAACACAATGGAGACTCGCAAAGAAGTTGACTCAACAACCCAAAGGTAGTGACTCACGGTGGACAATGACATACTTTTTAATCAGGGGGTTTGGGAATGTCACAGAGTTACTCGAGTAAAACAACTGCCAATCATAGCTGCAATACTACTTTCGCTTTTACACTCACAATCCTGTATTTCACAAGTCCTACAGACCTTTGGCATTGTAACCATTCGAAACTTCCAGACAGCTTGTCGGTTCAGTTCTCCAATCTTTCACTGTGTGTCTAATGTTGTTCCGTGAAACAATGCTTCATTCAGCCAACCATTGTCACTGATTGGTGGGGATACTGTTGGGTACTATGTGTATCTGATATGGTTGAATTGTCCCACCCGGTTGCACAGAGGCATAATCCAACATTTTAGTGTGAAATTGGCAAAGCAGTGCTCTTGATACAACACCGTTACTGAAATCGCTGTCCATCAGGAGCGAAACAGACGTCACTGTGTCAGCTGTCCTGTACGATTGAGGGGACATTTTTGGTGGACAGTTTACGTGCAATCTGCTTCTGACGCTTAAACGCAGCTTCACATTTCGTTAAACAATACGGCCGTGCGAATTTATCAGTAAGCAGTTAACTGGAGTAATGCTGTGACTAAATTTTATTAACTGTACCCCTCTTGATGCGGACACAGATTTGAACTCCGGCTATCTAGTCTGAGTGAGTGTGCACGTTATTTCACTGGGCAAATTACATCGTTCGTTTTAGGGCAAACAGAGTTCAAGTGTTTGAGGTAGCTGCATAAATTAAGCAACTGAACCAACGCTTCTTACTGTGCTCCATCTACAATTATCTAAGAATGATAACACATCCTTGATAGGCCAACATACTTCAGACTTTTTACTATAGTGCTTTGAATTGTTCTGTTTCTGTCTTATACGAAAGCGTGTTTTTGTGTAAATTTGCAGAGCAATCGCCTGGCTTCAAAAACAAGCTGGCAATACGAGAGTGTCGTCAAATCCACAAACGTTCGTTACGAGTGTGCCTTCATTTCTGCAACGAATGGAAGCGTCCACAAATGCGCTTCGGGATCGCTGCGGATTTAAGTCGTTTGGTTGCGATTTTTCTTGGACGCCGTCGGTCCTTGTGGTGCCCAACAAAGGTGATTTTGCGTGAGAAGTTTGTTGATTTGTCTGAAATTGCCGAACTGTACTCTGTGTTGTAAATCACACAGGCAAAGCTGACTTAAAAGAGGGTGTTTTCGTGTAATGGCGACAATATCAGAGACAAGCGAGCCCACCGAGATTTGGACTACGCTCTTTCTCAAATGTGCTCTTGTCCAATAGCCCCAACAATACCAGTCATTCTTCATACTTACGATGCAATCTACCATGTTATTTCTTCGCGATGACCGTAGAATTGCCCTTGAATACGCTTTAGACATAGCTTAATCGAACTTTTAAGAGTCATCTGAATAGATGATGCACTCGTAATATTGTACTGCATGTTCACCGTGAGACAACGTGAGCAAGCATACAATATCTGAGGAAATTGTCGGTCTATGCTCCTGATACCACGGACTTTTCTACTGAGCTCCGCGATACTTACTCACCAACAAATGTCTCCTATGTACCTCATACTGGTTCGCTGTTGATTATATTTCGTACATTGCTGCCATTATTTCCTGAGTTTAATGCCACTGGTTGCTGTTGTTATGTCTTGGATCGGGGAAAAGGATTTGGCGATCAATGAACACAGAACGTTTTCACCCTACCGTGTCTTTAATAAGCTTACCACTGGATGAGGCTGTGCATTCGAGGTGTGTCCGTCACACCCATCGTTACTGCGATCGACCCAAACATTCCATCCCACCTTAAGAGTGGTGCATCGAACACCCAAAATGGGGCAATTCACATGTACATAAAGAAGAAGACACTCAGGTGACGTGATGGGGCCGCGTGAATGAGTAACTCCGACATCAGCGAGAATAATAATAATAATAATAATAATAATAATAATAATAATAATAATAATAATAATAATAATAATAATAATACGAACAATGAGCATACCGAGGTGTCAGTACGTCACCTGATTGACTTAACTTAGAAAGTCAATGTCGAGTAGATAAGCCAAGTGGTTCAGAAACCCAATTTAAATGTTATTTGGATGGCGTTTACACCGGATTGGGGAGCGATAGTGTCTCTGATTAGAAGCGTGAATTGATCCACCCTATATTTGAACAGGAAGAGGATTGGTGTATGCTGACGGCAGCAAACGGTGCGGACATTCGAACGACTCACAGTTGGTTACGTGCTGATAGTATCGCTTATATACCGAAAGCTCGCGGTGGTCGGAGACTACCCATTCTTCTTGGTGGAAAGATTGACGACTTCCTAGAGTGAGTAGCTTGTGATCCAACAGTTACTTTGGGGGTACTTACAACTACGAGTGAACGTGCATTTTGAGGGGAACTTTTCCATCATAATCATCTGCAGGCATTTTTGGATGGTGAATGTATTACCATCAAGAAGTTACTTCAGCGACCAATCAACGAAGGAGAACAATGATGTGAGAAAGTGATTTGGCATTCATTTACTGGAGTGTTTTGAACGAAAGCGTACCATTCGCTGAAAAGACGAAGCCGCTTTCAGCTTGTTCTGCACTCTCACAATAGAGGGGTTGTTAGTGTTCAGAGGACCTACATGACAGTGACCAGAAGTCATGATTGAAATGTTCACTTGGTCGTAATTATAATAGAGACGCGGATTTTACAACATCGACCACGAAGGAATTCATATACCAGTGAAGATTGTAAGCAGTGAATCATGGCGCTCTTGGATGGAATAACGGTGCATACTGCGGTGCAGACCTTAACGGCAATTTGCGATAACACTTCATGCTACAAAGGATTAGAACAATTTTCCGAAGAGGCTACATATGACAACGGATAACTCTTACATCTTCCTCCATACTCACCTATACATAGCCCCATCGGATGTATCCGGAGTAACGTGGGAACCAAGACAAAGCGGACTTCACGAATGAACTTGCATATTTTGATGCTGGATGACCTGGCGGTGAGTTCAGCTACAAGGAATACGATTGTGCATTTCAGTAGATTGGGTGATGAAGGGTATGACAGAGGTGACTGTTAATTACCGTAGTCGGCTTGTTGTCCATCTTCTACGTTACTGTTTGCGAAACCTGATGACGTCCATATGTGACCATGAACTGGTTCATAGAGTCGATGAGTAAAGTTTATTACTGCTCTTTGTAAGGCAATCAAAATTTGATTGCCGTTTTTAACATTTTTGGGTTTAAGCGTAGACCACTGTCCATTGAACTGTGCTGCTATCGTGATTCTACGTCTGATCCTCATTTGGCTTGAAGTTGTTTCCGTGTCTTCATAGTGCTATACGCAGTATAGCGTGGCTAGGTGATAAACCTTCCGTGTCAACGTTATTCAGCAGTATTACTGCAAACTTAGTATTCCATATTTTTGGTACGAATAACCATGGTCAACTTCCCCTTTATTTTCATTTCAACAAAATCTGTTACGGGTTACCGAAATACTTGACCACTGAAGAGTGTCGATTAACGTAGAAGAAGCAGACGGGAAGGGTGCTAGATTTGTACATTCTGCCCCCGAAGGAGAGCAACTGTTGCAGCGGTGTTGTATTCCCCACAGTGAATCTTCTTGATAGTTTCCCGAGTCACGCAACTTTGGGGCCAAAGGTATGTAGTGCCGCAGGCTACGCACATAAGCCCGGTATACTTGAATTTTCCGATTGATACCCTTGTGAGGAGAAGAGACGACTTAATTTGTTTTGAGGAGTGATTAACTAGTTTTCCTTGACTGAAGCCTCCGACTGAAAACAATCGATTAACCGAAATCACTGGCTTCCCGTGATGGAGACTGGAGGGGTGCAATCTCATCGCCTTTCTAACCGTTATACCCGGGACCCCACTACATCTCTCCACCAACCTCGAATAAAGTTCCGTGAACCTTATCACGCGTCTGAGGACCAACTGTCATCAAACTTGTCTGGTCATTCAGACAACAATGGCGACGATCAAGGTCTGTTTCGATGTGAGTTTATGTGAACACACTGTCGGCGCTTTACTCCCATACTTCGACTCAGGTTAGTGTTTACGGTGAACTGTCTGACAGTTTCAGCACCAGGACCAGTGTTCGTTAATGCTGTCCACATTCACCACTTCTGTTCAATTTCGTCATGGACGAAATAATGGAAGATTGTCTCCGGCAGCCACAAGATGCCGGCATGGACCTCCTATCTGGTTGAAGGCTGATTGATCTTGATTATGCTGACGATAAGTTGTTGCTACTTGCAACTTTCAAACGGCACAAGCAACGCTAAACGCAATCTCACGTTCTGCTAAGTACTTCGGAATGCGCTATGCAGCCTCAAAATGCAAAGTGCTTCTGCAATATTGTTGTGATTACGTGGATTTAATGTTAGATAATGAAGTCATGGAGGTTGTTGACCGGTTTGTATACATGGGAATTTGTATTAGGGGTGGCGCTGGAGGTGTAGGAAACGAAATAGAGGTGTGTATTTCCAAGGCTAGAGCGGTGTTTACTAGTCTGAGGTACCTATGACGACAGAGAGGTATCTCTCTGAAGCTTAAGGGTCGCTTATATCAGACAACACTGAGGGTTGTATTACTTTACAGTAGCGAAGCATGGTCGCTCAGGGTTGAGGACGTGAACCGTCTTCAGGTGTTTGACCACCGATATCTGCGTTCAATGGCTCGTATCGGGTGACACCAACCAGTGGGCAACGTGGAGCTTAGGAAGCGGGTGTTTGGCACTGATTGTCAAACGCGTTCTTATGTTCAATCACTACATTTGCACAGACTAGAATTGTTAGGTCATGTACTAAGAATGCCAGATAGTCGTTTGCCACATCGATCAGTGTTTGCTGACTCTGCGATCGATTGGCGCAGGGTGCGAAGTGGACAAATGATGACCTGGCGTAGACAAATGAAGTCGTTCACGAAGAGGTTGGTCACTGTAGGTCCGGTACGTTTTTTGGTACTGGGGCCTTCGCGACTCACAGAGTCCGTGGCTTATGACGTTAGATGAGATGGCGGATAACCGAGCTCAATGGCGTGAATGTTGTTGTTGTTGGTGGTGGTGGTGGCGGTGTTGTTGTTGTTTGATCGAGGTGTCTGTGAAGTGAGTGAATTTAATTACGCGGGGAAGTGAAAGCCGTGGGTAAGCTGTCTCACTGATGACGCCTCACCTTCACTTACAGCTCGGTCGTTTGTTTACAAGGTGTCGACACCTTGATGTTGTATGCCCGATCATAGAAGTAGCTATTTCTAGTAGTTAGGTCCCCTCCCCTCTCTCTTTTTTCTTCTCTCTTCCTATAGAGGGTTTGCTTCTTCTTCGTGGTTGTGTGGCAGTTAAGCATCAGTGTTAAACACTGGTGTATTGCTGTTTACGGTGATGATGATGATGATGGTGAGTGCATTGGTCATGTACCAACAGGCAGGCAATCGGCTTAAAGACAGTGTCCGTGTGCGTTCCACCTTGCACTCAAGCCCTCCGCTCTGACCCCGTTAGTGTTAGCTTACACCCCGTAAACTTGCCAAATGGATACACTGAGTTAGTTTCGCGTAATCTCCGCGTCATGCACTCCGTGCATCTCACTCCGTAAGAGTTACCCTATCCTTGGGGCCGTCAGCCTATCCGCATGCATATTAGTCATGCAACCCCCTCCACCGCTAAAAACCACAGAACACTTTTGGGCACATAACTTGACATCCAGAGGTGCGAAAGGGATATCGGGGAATCTTAAACTAGAGAAGGTATAGCAGTTTAGGTCTTTTGTTCTGTAGTGGAGCTACCCCGAACAGCACAGCCCAGGAAAGCAAATAATAATTTGTCTAGGCCTACTCACTTGACGCCCTTGGCTTACATAAGATTCCCCGTGAGCAGACTGACGGTACACAGACAGCACAGTCTCTCAAACACGCTGGGCGAATCCTTAGCTTATAGCTAGGCTTTATATGCTCTTTCGATGCGAACTTGTATTTGAATCTTCGATATGTTTGTGTGTTCCTGGTGGGTTTGACGTTGATGGAATTCTATTTTTCCGCCAGCTGCGACGTTAATCACTACCAGATAAACCTCAAAATTGCATATAATACCACGATGTTAGGAGAAATAAATTTTCTAAGATTCCATTACTATATATCTCGTTTATATGTGACAATTATGTCTTATACGGTACATCCCAGGTGGTTATTCC
>LUCH01001278.1:38853-75862 GCA_013368495.1 Paragonimus heterotremus | reverse complement strand
ATAGTAATGGAATCTTAGAAAATTTATTTCTCCTAACATCGTGGTATTATATGCAATTTTGAGGTTTATCTGGTAGTGATTAACGTCGCAGCTGGCGGAAAAATAGAATTCCATCAACGTCAAACCCACCAGGAACACACAAACATATCGAAGATTCAAATACAAGTTCGCGCCAAAAGAGCCCAGAAAACCCAGCTATAAGCCAAGGATTTGCCGATAGTCTTCGAGAGACTGTGCTGCCTGTGTACCGTCAGTCTTCTAACGGGTTTTCAGTGTACCATTCAACCGATCGATGACCAGTCGCCAAACCGAATCCATTTCCCCCCCCACGGAATCACTTAGGCCTAGGTGTCACAAACGCCATGGCTCAACCAACCAAGCTGCAAGCCCTATGTTTGATATAATTTTGTGGCTATTCGACGTGGTGCGTATGTGGGCTTGATCGTATCGATCGGTCCAGCTGACTTGTTGCGACCATTGCTTCACGTAGCATAACAGGCATGTATGCGGGTCCCACTACGATGGGAACTGGTCTTCAACCCACTGGTCCGAGTGGCCTGTTTAGTTTTACAGCACACACCCCAAACGACTGTCCAGCCAAACTGGCTGACTGTCGAACGAACGGAACCATGAACCGTGTGTCGCAGTGTGTGTGTGTCCGACGTGTGGAGGTTGAGTCGCCTATTTCGTTCAATCAGATCATGGTCACAACTGTACGCTGACAGCTCTTGGTGTTCTCTTTCCTGCCAGATGTTCAATCCATCTGTGCAGTTTGCTTTGAGCTCATGTTTGTCACTTACTCACGAAACCCAACTCACGGCGAATAATTACAGAAGGCTGACTAGAACGACAACAGGAAGGCTGACATTCGATGTGTACGAGAGAGGACTTGATTGAAACGCTGTCCAATTTCTCAAATTTGTAAAGCGCCAGCTGCTTGAGGCAGAACATTTCTAACTTACCGTATACGATTTCGACTGAGAACCTCCCTATTACTGACGCCTTCTCAAGGCAGGCTATCTGATTAGGCTGGACGCTATACGCTTCGGGTCAGAAGCACTATACACTGATGTGACTTTGTTACACAAACAATGCTAACAACTTTCGGTTGAATATTATTATACATCAGGCTGTCAGGTTACGTGTGTTTCGGGGTGGGGGCTGTTCTAAGGGTTGATGGCGATATTCTTATCCAGTGAATAACTATTGATTAAAATCAATGTAACCTAACAGAAGGCGACAACCTCAACTCCAATCACTGTGGTTACACGCTAAAATCTGGTGTTGGTGGGTTTAAAACAACAATCAGAAAAGGATACAGTACGGTGACAAAATCTACTCTAAATCGTTTTCTAACCCCGTTGAGAATACCTTTAGGCACTTCACGAAAACGTCTCTCACCAATAAATTACTGATAGAAGTCTCACTGAAAAAGTAGCTCATAGATCTCATCTGTCATGTGAATCGAAGCGTCAGGTGATAAAACTGCGAAGAGTATTTATTCGAATTCCTTTCATCTCTTAGAGCAAGATGAACCCCGGTTGTGTGGAATTCGTCTCAGGGATGCATGTTTCTTCTTTTAACTGTCGTGTCTTGTTATAAAAACATCTTCTCATATCGTACTTCTATCATCCAATTTACAAAATTACTGGTACCATGCGAATACCGTTCACAACTGATCGCATGTTTTGCATTTACAGCTTTTTCAGCCGACCCTTTCCAGAAGGAAGCACCAGAGTTACTACTCACCACTACTGCATATACTCGTAAGAGGTGTCCAAACAAATGCGAGTCTCCCGTCTAGTGCCTTTCGAGGGAAGCTGTCTGTGAAATCTGGATGAGTCTGTGGACTGCGATTAAGTTTGAGTAATATTCAATTCATATGGACTAAATTTACCGATTTGTCAAGACTGCCGTGTGTGGCAATACACAAGATCATTCGATGAGGAACTTATGGAAGAGTTAAGAAGGTGACTTGTAACCGACAGAATGTTAGAGGTATGTTCACACTGTGTGAAATGATGAGAGACAGGAGAGCCGATGCATGCTGAGAAGAAATTTCATATCAAAGTAACAGGTACTTTAAAGGCTTGGAAAATGTGTAGAAGCCTTCGCTCACACACGATGGAGCGACGGGTGAGTATCGCCTCCAGTCTGGAGCAGTATGTATCCGCAGGTGATCGGAAAGACGTAGAAAAGGTCAGAAAGCGAAGAACAGACTGTCTTACTACTGTAAGACTACAATAAGTTGAACCGCTTACCTCAGTCTATTACTCAAAATAACCCAGTGATACAGAATTCCAATAAAGTTGCGTTTTATGAATAGAACGCACTATGTCTACACATTAAGGAACAGACTGCGGCACTTTGGACAGCTTGGCAATCGATGTTGAGGATCTTCACCGTATTTGCACATCTACTTGAAATGTGTCATGCGGGATATAGACGACAGCAGTTGCACCCAAATACTCTAATCTTGCACTTCTGATATCAAACGCCGAATCAGTTATTTCAAACTATATTTTTTCGGCCGGTACAATACTCTATTCTTTTCACACTTGATTATGGCTAAATGACTACAGTGCTACTTATGGTTGTGACCTCTGTGTCATGAAATGTTGACACCCTAATCACCGTACATTTTAAAAACTGCTTTTTTTCAAGCGTGGTTTTTGCGTTTTATCACAAAGATCCAGTTACTCTTAGTTCAGTCGGCACTAGCGTTCAGTAAATATGACTTGAATTTAACAGGTATCCCCTGGTCCATGATTTCTACCGCGAATGAGTCATTCAGGTTTGGAAACATTAATTTGATACTATTGTTTGTTGGCCAGGTTGTTACGGCGTATGGTCATCCAATATAGGAAAATTTAAATTCTTATCCTTTAGCAGTGGATGTGTTAGATTTTGAAAACCAGACATTAATTGTGTGCTCGTTAATTTCTCTTTATGTTGGCGCACCGAATAATCAATACCACGCGGTTATTCAAGCCCTTAATTATCCAAGGGGTTCAAAGGGCTACCTGGCATCATTGACTTCTTCCAGAAGCCGCCTGATACACCTTTACAAAGTAGTGCATTTACCATCTCTCTCATTCTATTTAACAGCCTCCAAAAGACTTTTCGACTCGTGACAAATATGATAGGTTTTGTTTTTTCCTTCTTTTCCTCGCCGTCTTCATTTACCTACCCTTGTCCGTGTGCTGTGATGAGCTGTAAGTGAAGTCCAGTTAACATTGTTATAGTTCAACAAGTTTGAGTGAAAATCCATTAGCATCGACTACACACGGCGATGCTGATTCCCATTTAGCTTTTATTTTATACAAAGACTATCTCCATCAGCGCAGAAAGAAGATGTGTTGTGATATGTTAACATTTCGTTTACTCTCATCAGTCGCAAGGTATCCTTTGACTTCCTAAAGTGTGTTAACAGACGTTTCTGAGTGCTACTTTCCTGTTGAGCTGGACCCCTTCAGATGATCAAGGATTTTGATAGCTTCATACTTCCCCTCATCGTTGTATGTGGAGATTCTTTTGGTCACCCACTTCTGTACAGATTATTCTCACTTTTACCGCAGTTTTCATGGGTTCATTTAACTATATGCTGTAACTGCGTAGACGGCCTATGAGCGCCGAACACGCAGCGGAAAAACAGGTTAGTGACATCGGATAACGGATCAATGGTTAGCGGTAATGAACGACCGACTACGGAGTATACGCCATTAAGTGGTAGCTCCCGGCCAACCCAACCACCCGCAGCTAACGCACGAACATGGAAGACCATACCTTCCAACAGAGCTCCCTTATGTCCCTCAGTCCGCAGACAATATGGTCACAAACTCGTTCATACTTATAGGGTTTTGGACCAGCAACAGAGTAAAGTTAGAAAGAATAAACCAGACAGAAGTCCAAACAGTACAATGTAGGCGTGTAATCAGGGTGACAACAAAAGTTGACACTATGTCTGAGGACGCCCATGAAGGCCGGAGAAGTATATGATCATGCCGACTGTGAAGGTCACTTGCAGTTGTACTTTGTTAGGCCTTTTCTCATCACAATATTTTCAGGACATTGGAGACTTCCTTGACAGTATATGACGTGTTTTTTAATTTGTAACATATCCTGCGGCAACAGCAGATCACATATTCTTCACGGTTTATAATTATTCAAATTCTTTTGGTTACTGTGTATTTACACTCTAAGGGGATATCGTGTTAATCGAAAACCACGTCGTATCATTGAAACGATTGTCATATTTTATTTCTTGGGCTAAGGCAAAATCACGCAAAGTAATAGTTGGGTGTACGTTTTCTTCTCGTTCACTTCTCTAAACAGTCTGCTTATTATGCATATTACTGAACAAGATGTTTGCCACATTTGTTTGACTACTGCTTTTCAGTACGGTATGGAACATCCCTGTCTGACGAGAACTGACCGCTTGCATACGGTAGCAGGACACGCACAAACATATACTTAGATACAAGCGCACACATCTACGCTCAGGGGTGACTGATACCAAGGGACAATGTGTGTCTATGTGGGCGAATGAACAGACCAGTTGATATGCGGTGGTGATGTCACGGCTCAGTCTGGAAGAGATCCAGTTGCGAAAATGCTAGACTTCGGCTAGATTCGAAACAGCAACAGAAGCGGCTTGCACAGACTCAGCAGGTGCTCTACTAACTGAGTTAGTAACCTACCCCCGAAGCTCAGCGATTTCGCATTTCTATTCAATTCCCCATCCAACCCATCATATCATAGGAGATCCACCAAATGATCCAGCAGACTGCTGTCCAGACAGTTTAGTTCAAGGTACATATTAATCACTCAACTTATTAACCCGCTTGGTACTGTCGTTTGTATGAACCATCGCTATTTTGGTCAGCCTACTGTTAACGCGATCGGTCGTATTGGGCAAACACAGCATGGCATTGAACGGTCGCACTAACTACCAGCCATCCAAATTGTTATTTGTTTTCCTAAATCACAGTACAGTCAACCTGGTTCACTACTCTTTGTTGAAGGGAATCATACACTTGGAACACCACTTACACTAGACTATGCTTTCCAGCTACCTCGTTTCCAAATTAATACCAAGCCAGAGTTTTACTTACTCATTTGAACTACCTGTCATCAGTATACATTCTTATTCAGGTTATGAGTTGAACGGCAGTCCACATGTCTAAACAGCGTGCGTACTGAACACTAGATACAGTTGGATCAGCACATGTGCATTTATCTGCCAACTTTACCATACTTGAGTTGTCATACACCTGAACTGGAAATGTCATTCATTGTTGACCATAATGCTAATGTGAAACATCAATCCGTTTCGAAGTGCACGCAACACCCTCAATTACCTCATAGACTTCTCGTTAACTTAACCATCTCTACTAGTCAGGACTTCCCCATCATACTTTGATTAATCTAGATAACACGCGGAGCGAATGGTGCACAAATGTGTATTGTGATACTACAAGAACTGGCAGTACCGGGAATTGGTTCTCCTTCGGTGTGCCTCCATCTTCTAACCTGTCAGTCGTTACACCCGGAATCGGAATTGGTACCAGTGGCGCTGGTTTCAATCAATCCACACTGACCAGTTTGGGACGCTTGCAACGACACACGACACGTGTACCGCGCCCACAAACCGCTAACATCCCTTCTGGACTGGACACTGAAAAAAAAACAAACGGTGTGGAACAAATAATCCTGAATGACCGTCCTTACACTTTCTTTAGTGGAGGTAACGATTTTTGGTCCACTACGGTTCGGTTGCTTCTGGTCCATGCAGACAAGCATCAGGAGCTAGAAGTGGAGTTTGAAGGAGAAGAAGGTACTGGCTTGGGGCCTACAATGGAGTTCTATGCTCTACTGTCCGCTGAATTAAGGTAAGTTACAAAGCAGAAGAAAAAGCAGGCAAAGTTATCCCGTGCCTACAATTCTGAAACTAGTTTAATTGACCAGCTCTAATCAATCATCGGTACCCAGTGTAACCGCAGAACGTGGGGTATTTTCATCTTAAAAAGGATACTTCAGATGGTACTGTACATAACCATCTTACGTTTCAGAAATATGGTTGATGCATACTCCACTATTCAGTACACGATTACAGCTTTTCTGAAGTATAATACCCGGTTGGATGAACCAGTAAGTTGAGCTAATACTCAAATTTGAGATGGCATCTGACAACGAGCACGGGAATCTAAAGACAGCTTATCCTTTGTGCAAATTACGTACACTACGGAGTCCAACCGATGAACATACACTCCCCGTAAACGCAACTGTAGTGAGTATACGCATCCACATGTTCATCTCCACTACTTGGTAATGATCAATAGAAGGTGAACCATGGGGTTGAATTTAGCATGTCATTGCACCCATAACTTGGTTATTTCGAACTTCTATTTGTGTCACCCCCAGGCCGCAGATGGTCAGATGCATGCATGTTTCGCTAAAACTCGATTACCGTTTGGTAGCATCAACATTCCAAGTGAGGGTAAGTTCGTGTGTGAAGATTTGTCATCATTTCAGCCATACTGACTTATAGTGTAGAAAGAAGAAAGAGGCACTTAACTGGAAATTTCGTCTTGCGTGTTGCATTTGTCGAGAGGTTGATTCTGGTTAGTCTTTTTGTGAGACGAGCATGCCGATCGATGCTTCGTAGGCTTCCCTTTTGAACGTGACAGTACGGCTACATCTGATAGCTCAGCCATGATTGCTTGAAAGTAGTACACAGCAAATTATAAGATTTGTGAGGAGACAGTAACTATCTGGTTACATCTCCGGCGTCGCTTTCATCAGTCACCCGCGTTGACCACTGCGCCAATGATCTCATCAGTACTGATGAGTCAATACGAAATGCTTGCATCTACCAGTTTTCGTGTTCTAACGATATTATTCAAATACTCACTTTTGTCGCTTTCTGTACTCATATTTCTTTTACATTAACATAATGGTATAACGAGAAGAATCTGTTAGTCGTTCGTAAAAACACACCTAGTTAGACAGGTAAAATCCATTAACCTCGGGCTAAAAGCACTGAATAGCAGTGACCAGCAAAGAACCACGTACACAGGAAGATTAACTAAATGAGGCATGGGACATTCAGTTTCCCTGGAATGACAGAAATTAACGAATAATCTCCTGTCGCTTGTTGGTATTTCGTAAGGAGAACCAACCTTTTCAAATATATTTATACTGACACTCACATTGACTGAAAAGTCTCCGTAAAAATTCTAACTCGCAAACTAGCATATCCTGTTAAGCTATATCTTTCTAGTTATGTATCTTAGAACACTTTATTACGTTTTGTCTGGAGCGTGTTGTCAGTTTCATGTAGTTGTAATGTATAGAAATGCGTTTTACTGATTGCCCAAATAAATTTAGTTAGTAAACTAAAGTGTGCTGTTTAACATAACCTTTTACTTATATTGGAGGGAGGAGCTTGCGGGATTCATTGGGTTCTATCTGCACTGAACCACCGGACCTGTCGCGAATGTAGCGGAAGTACATGCTGCTGATTGTTTTCTGCAGGTGATAGATGCCGTATTTTCCTTGAATGCAATGAGGGGTCCATAGCTTGTGCGTTCATCTTATATTGTACATCAAACGTAAAACCCAGGCGTAAACCTTAGAGCTTAACACCAGCGTATGGGCATTGGTTATTTGATATTTTGCCACACAATCACAGGCACAGTGGAACGGTTCAGATTGACTCACGCTCGGGGCTAAAATGTTGTGTTCAATGGAACTTCTCTATTGATTTTTGCGTTTTCATCCCACACCACCTCGGGTAACTGAAGTGTATTACACCTGAAACATTGCTTTAGGATAGACTAAAAGTCTTGATTAACCGTTAAGCCTTTGTGCAACTTAATTTGTTGTGCCTATCAGTGACCCCTATAGAAAGGTCATAGTGTTGTGAGCCAAGAACACGGATGGCTCAAGGATTAGTTATTCAGGAATCAAACACATGTGTTATGCGTTTAAACATGACAAGAAACAAAAACACTCATCTGCTTACGGTCGTGAGCCCAGAACGTCACGGTTGTCACAGACGCCAATGCCCAGTTCCTTTACCTACCAAGAACCACTTCATACGATGCTGCACTCCGATGTCTCTGTGTTTTTCCTGCGGTTACTTTACTGCCAAAATCCACGTTCTTTCCCCACTACTGAATGTCAGTGGTGCGAGTAGTATGGTGAGATCGCTCCTCCTTACTATAACGGTTTGATACGAGCCAAAAACGCTTAGGTATACCCGATCTTATGTTGGATAGTTCAGAAAGAATGTCAAACGGAGAATACATTAGCTTAAGTAAAATTTCTTATGAAAGTCTGTGAGTGTGACATTTTAAGTGCTAAAGTGGAGTAAAAGGATAACTGAGTAGAGGAAAAATACGGTCAACAACGGACTATCGAGCGCACTTCACCATGGGTACAAAAACAAGACTGACTGGATGCGAATTTGAAAAACTGGAAGTAATTTCACTCCATTGATAATGATGATGAGAACCGAACTACCTAGCGACTCTCTATGATTTTCTGAATATGTACTTTCAGTCTGTTCTTAAAACCAGCAAATGATCAACTTCTTAAATCTAACAATGCGTAATACGTTGGAGGCTCTCAGTCCGGTGTTGTTCTCAGTCATTAACATGGTGAACATAATGACTGTATCGAGTTGTTATCACCCAACAGAATACGTAGTGTACGCAGCATTTTTATTTTGACAAATTCTCTTCAACAGTATACAAAAGAAGTTTGGTGCACACACTGTTTGATGAGGAAAGGAGCTCTTTAGGGAAAATCTAGATCACGAAACCTATCATTTACAGCAGACATCTCTTGACAAGGGTTGCCCGAAGTAAATTTCAACACAACGAGTACATAAAAGGTTCCGCAACCTACAGTTATCAAATAAAAAGTAGCTTTAGATCTGCCTCTGAAAAAATTGCGATTTATGTCGACTTATTTAACAGCGTTTGAAGTCAGCTGTTGTCCGTACCTTCTTTGCTTTCGAACCCGTGATCTGATGTGGACTGGTCGGAATCCCGACGGCCTCGACCAAACAAGTGATATTACTTTACAAAAGTAACCACAATGGATGCATGCAAATTTGGTCGCGAGTCGTCCCATTTTGACAGAACTTGGAGTTAGCTAGAAACCGAAATTATCGTACCTCACTAAAATATGTTGTAAAAGTGGTCATGCGGTCACCAAGTAGGTTGACAATGAACTCTCGATAGCGGTCAGTATCATTGATCACGACACGTGTTTAACGCAATATTGAGTTATACTTTCCTGTTCTTAACTTTAAGCAAACGTTTGTGGAGGTACGCAGAAGCACTTGCAAGCAGACAGTGCAATTCCATTTAGTTACATACAACATAACTGTTGGTAACAACCTGGCAAGTTTGGAGCTATGAAAGTTGGGACTTGTGGAGATGTTGGCCCTTAAGTTGCGGATGTTCAAACATTAAGGGAGATAACATCACCAGTGCGTAGGCGTTTGAGCACATAGGTTTATGCGCTCATGCTCGGCGGAAAACCGGATATTTAAACTACGATATTTTTGGTTTGTGCTAAGGTCTACAATTTTGTACATAACTCATCTGCACTAAAAACCATTAGAGATGCAACGAACTCCGCACTAGCATGAGTTATATGATGATACCAGTTGTTTTGTCTATTCGGATCAACTCCATGCACGTAGATCTGCCGTATTTTAAACCACCTGTCTGGATGCGATAGTGTTGTTCGTTTTATATTTCAAACAAATATATTATTCTTCACAAGATACGGATGACTTGCTACACTGTTTGGCTGAGAACGAGGACGCGTTAATAATTTGAATATTGATGAGGTGTAAGTTAAACGTAACAAAAAATCTATGGGTGGTAAAGTGAGCACTGAACTGACTTACTTGACCGTTGGGGTGCCATTTGGAGACAACACATGATACAATCGTTTGCGCGTCTCTTTCTACAATGGAAAGATTCAGAAATGTGTCTCAAAGAAAGTACTATGCATACCAAAAGTGGTGAAAGTGTGCTTTCTCACATCTGGTCAAGTTAAGAAACAACCAACTCTCTGTAACCTAAGGATAGAGCACATCTGAATCTCTCTACATCCCGCCACTAATGGTTTTGCTAATTTCAGTGCACCAAACTCCATATAGCCAGAGTATGACAGCAGCGGGAGCTTACGACTTGTAGTAGCACGAAACACTGTGGCGAGCTCCCATTTACCTTCTGTCAGTCAGAAAGTAAACTTCCGACTTTCACTCTGAAAGAGTTATTCTTCAGTTGGTCATGAATTCCAGTATTGGAGAGTCACTGTACCGCAGTTACGGAGCTCCACGCAATTATGGGTTCAATGGCCATGTTAGTTTGCAACTTCTGAGTTTGCCTATGAAGATGTGGACTTACAGTGCCCGGAGAAGTTAGCCAATCAGATAAATCTTTCATCAGGCACTACTCACTTTCATACATCGCACAAGTTTTCTGTTTTCTAATTCGACCAGATGTGGAGTGAAGATCAGGTATGAGACATGTGGTTAGTTTGGGGCTATTCTAGTAAGTATACTTCAGAGATCGCGACAAGCTGACTAGTTTGACTGGACACAATACTACATTGCACTATATTGGCCGACCCTTACTTCAGAACCCACATGAGCAAGAAGATTCGATCTTAGTGATTTCATGCGCCGTTGTGTGAAGCTGTGTGTTTTAAATCTGATTAACGTATTTCTCTAAGCTCGTTCAAAATTAGAAATACGATTTATCTATAAGCAAACTCAAACTAAGCTGTGTTCGTAAATAAATTGCGACCGAAGGGTAGTGCCCAAAAACGATTAGTCACGAGGTCAGAAGCTGTACAGAATAAAGATCTGGGGCGCTGGCGTCGCAAAATTGTTAGTTCCCATTAGTCCTGCAACAACTTTTCATTTTCCTCTGCTCATTTTAAAACCTCAGTCTATGCACTATACGAGCTTGCTGACGTCGTGAGCGACAGATACTTTATTCACGTGTATTTGTTTCGTACAAGAAACCTACTTTCATAAAACTGTAGCACATCTTGAATAGGTGTTTGAGCTATTATTACCGTGGTTATTCCGTTGCTTTGTTCAGAACTGAGTAACAGAAAGCGAAAAAGCGACCTACTTCGTATTATTTCTTCTCCTTTGTTGCTCAGGCGACATTCGCACGGATTGTGGGTCAGCGAAGATCGTGCCGACCGTATAAACCAGGCCCTCGATTTGACTGATGATCCAAATGAAAACTGTATGTCAGACGATTGGGATCCTGCTTTATTGGCAGATTACCCGGAGGTTGACACGGGTAATGCAACTACCCGTCGAAAAAAACTGCCACAAGAAGACACAAATTATGATACGGATATGACGGACATTGGGGACGACTTCTACGTTAATCCGCCATTTGGACTTTTTCCAGCTCCGTGGCCTGCCAACCAGTTGCCACCAGGGACTGAACTACGATTTTACATACTTGGAATAGCGGTCGCCAAGTGTCTTGTGGTCAGTTTCTGTTCAGTCCCTAGATGTTTCTAAATATTTCTAATCAGTTTGCAGTCAGATGCACATTGAATCACATGAAAAGATCATATATGGCATACAAGGCATACAAGGCAGCATCAAAAAGCAGATACGAGAAAACACATTTCAGATTGTGTACGTCCATTCGTACGTACGTCTTCAACGTGACTGACTGGCTGGAACCATATCATTACTCACCAACATATCACTTCAAAACGGAATCGACCGATCGATTTGGTGTGATACATCTTGACTATTTCATTAGGAGATGACTGTCTAACAGACTACTCTACTCACTAGAAGTAATTCTTTTTAACAGTCAGTAACAATGTCCGATTATTTGGCAGGGAATTGTATGTTATCTAAATGGATCTGTTTCGTAGGTTATCATCAGGCATCCACCATTTTATTATAAGCATGAAGTTTCCAGCAAAACCATATTGTCGAAGAATAACAAGATGTTTGTTTTTTCCTGGGGACGTCTCAGAGCCATGTTACTTTCAATAGCAGATTCAGTAGTTTTTCAACGTAGAGTTTACCTTATTGACTACACTTATGCCTGATGTTTTGGAACATGTTTCAAGGATCTTAGAATGGAATTTCTGCCAGGTACACTCGGCCTCCTAGTAGGTCACACTCTTCGGGTTGTCAGATAAGTGCTACTTTTGATGTGTTACCTTTGATGATTAATACTATCTGGGTTGTTCATGAATAGTCAAATAATATTGATTTTAAGGAAGCATAGCCGTAGCAATGGGACTTCATTTTTAAGCAGTGGATCAACTGGAAAAGTTATATCCTCAAAACCACCGGGCGTTTCACGTCTGTATGTTTATATTCTGATGGTTTCAGTTGTGCTAGTCACAAACTAATTGATCAGATAAACAGAAAATCAGCCTTTCTGTGTAAGCCATGAATTCTCAAAATTTAAACTAGTATTAACTAAAAATACACAAGTTAACACAGCAAGCGGAAGGTTTCGGATGAAGTGCGTGAATAAAATCACTTGTTATCTAACTGAGTCGATATCGTTGGCTTACAGACGTGAGTATCTTTGTAACAGAATCTGATAAACGTGAAGTAAATAGGTTACTTCTCATGCGTAGCAGATGATATCTCACCTAGTACGCAAGCGATAAGCAGTACCTTTTCTGCTGTATACTCAGTCACGTTGTGGCATTCACGAAAAATGGTTTAATAACATCGAGGTTTCCATACATACATTGCCAAACAACTTCAACTGTGATTTGAACAACAAGATCATTGAGACGGACCTACAGCCGTTGTTTGATTGCACTTTGACGGCCCCAGTACATCGCAATATCACGTCTATGACGTTGCTTCTTCTTCAGTCATGATCTTTGTTCAATATGTGATGGGCAGTCAGAGACATCCTGAGGGAAACCTAAATCACAAAAATGCTTAGTACGAAAGATCAACCTCATTCGACATAGGCCATCCATACGATAGACAGCATGACATCAGCAAAAGAGTTAAGTGACGCACAGCTTCCTAAGCAGTTTGCACGAATGACTAGGGTTATGAATGCTAGTCAAGTAACTATGATTGTGCTCTGATTAGCTATAAAGGCTTCCACAACCAGGAGACAAAGAGCTTCACCGTATTCTGCTCGGTACGAACATTACAGCATCATGTAACAGCGCATGGGTCAATCGTCTGGTTTCAGCACCACTATATGAGAAGGGCGGTGATAAGGATTAAAGTCAAAAACACTTCACGGGATTTCGGGTTAGATGGTTTACCTAGTCGGGCCAGGTTGGTGTACAGGGACTGAAAACTTACCTCTCGAAATGCATAAAGCACGTTACTGACTTGACTTGAACAAAATTTGTCATATTCCCCGTGAACTGTGTCGTGCGGGCACAGATTTGTTAAAAGAATTGTAATTCCCATAATGTATTTCACAATGGTGTGATCTTGTTACTGGGCTACGTCGCTCTCTTTCGAGGAAAGCTGTGTGCGATGTGACATCGGGTCACTTTTAAAAAAGTTTTGCCGACTGTTGTGGTGAATCATAAAAGCCGGACCAAATGTTTATTTCTAGTCTACCTAATAGTGGACGAATGCTTTCGGACTGTCACAACAAGCTGGCGTACGCTTCAGTGGTCAATCAACTGACGGGATCGGCAACCGGCTTGTGCCTGCTCCACTGTTAAGTTTACACAATCGCCTAATTTACGCACTCGGTGGGACAAGTATGACTTGGTCACAGAGCTGCGATCCACTATAATTTACGCACACATCCACGAGTAAACCTGGATGTGTGTGGGTTCAGTCGACTGGGGTGCGGGGAAGCAAACTTCCACAATTGGCTCTGTGCAGTGGACTACTCAACAGGGCGGAATGAGACTGGAGGCACCAAATGTTGTCGGCGGGGAGTCTCATCAAGTCTAGGGGCAACGAAAGTGAAACTCATTAACACTATTATCGTCTGGGTTATTGATGCATCTGTCATCAGTCAATGCTCGACCAAGCATCTCCAAGTGACCAGGTAGCCAACATCCCCATTGAAAATCAACGTTAATTGTTAGAAAGAGGACTACTTGACAAAGAACAGTTTACCATGAGTAAAGCGTAATGTTGACAGCTTGACATCTGGTAATTGTTGTTGTGAGTCTATTTTTTAGATAATATAAGTAGGCTCTTAGGATACTCATTTTGAAGAGGTATTTTTATGATGGCTGCTACTGTTAAAAATTTGCTACCTGCAGTTTTCAAACAACGTTTCTTGAATGTGGTAGAAATTTGTATGCAACTAATCCATATAACCTCTTTGACAGGATCAACGCCAAATGGACTTGCCCTTTTCGAACGCTTTTCTCACGCTACTCTGCAAATTTGTCGGTGATGGTGAACAGTATTGTCAAAATAAGTCTGTCGCTCGATCGTCAACGGACTGGCCAGCTGCTGTTTTAGATTTGGTACATTTCACAGAAATATACCCGGAACGCGGCAAATTTGTGAACAATCTCATCCTTTACCTCCGCGAACGAGACGCGTTGAAAAATGAGCAGAGTGAATATGATCTTGAAGCGGCCGACATGGACCTGCAGAAGCGGATTTTTTCTGCTGAACTACGTTCGCTTTGCATTGACATGTGCTTTCCATCTGTGACCCGAGTGAGTTAGTGTTAGATTATTTACCTTACTCATCACGGGCTATTTTCCTTGTTCAACTTTCGGGTAATTTACCGCATTCTCGTTTACCCTATGTGATTTTTCATTTAGGTTTGTAAAATTGAACAGTGTGTAGTGAACGATATCTAGCGACTTCCGTGTTGTATATATGTCTATGAGTAGTTTGTGTGCTTCTATGTTGAGCGGTGTACAATGACGACAAAACTAAGTAGGCTGACTGATACTATTATAAGTCTCCGCTTTGATGGGTTGAGTTTCGAGCAAACAGTCTTCGTGCTGTGTCCAGTCTCACGCTCATCGGATAGCTTGTCCTATGAACATCACCTAGGACAGAATGATTACGTGATTTGCTTTGACTTGCATCCATTCAGTTGGGTGGGTGAAGAAGTTAAATTGTATGTACTTTACAACTGCAAGAGTTGATAACGGATAAAATGATGAATCATGTGAACCATGTCAATTAGTGTACTCCATGCAGAATAACTGGCAACCATTCCACAATCTCTGACGGTAATCCTGCTGTTTGCTTATATCTTTACGACTGTATGCATGATGCAGCGCCAGTCAATTCTTTACATGTTATAACCTGGTCTTGCCTATTATGACACAATGGCCTGCACGGTTGCCTCATGAAAGCGTGGCCGGAGTTCGAATTCTGTCCGTCACAAGGATATGTGCAGTTGACGAGCTCCAACACAGGCGGAGCTAAAGTGTAGTGTTTTTTTTCCAAAGGGTATGGCTGGAAAACCCATAGAAAGATCAAATCTGCAGTCATTTATGAGTGACGTTTAATTTATATCAGTCAAACCTCCTAATACTTTCCGATACTTATCATTCATGGTGAACCATGCAAAGACTCCGTAGATGCTTGAAACTACTCAACATGAAGGGCACCACGTTATCTGTAACAACTTGTGCAAGACTACCTTTGGGTCTGATAACATTTATTAATGGTATAATTTCTTTACCCCGGAGCCGATACCTGTTATGGAATCCTCGGATGGCACACGGCACCTGCTTTGATAATGCCACTGCATTTTCGGGAGCACATTCCTTTCACCAGTATTACCAGATTATGTAGGTGCACACTAGGTTGTGATAACGTATTTACTGTAACAGTATGTCTTCATATAGAAGTTCACCAGCCCTGATGTGACTGATAGAGTAATAGTGGGTTGCAAAGTTAGGTAGAAATTTCCCGCAACATTCGTTCACATAAAATAAGATCAAACAGATTCAGAAATGTACACAACTCTACTTCTGTACATATCGCCTTTCAAAACGATGCATTCACCTATAGGCATCCTCTGTATGTGAAGCCAGAGACAACATTACAAACCTAATTATGCTAATCCATTTCTAACTAGTTCGTACTAGTGTTTGTTTCATCGCCTATCGAAAACCTCAAGATGGCTTTTTATACTTATCATGTTGCTACTTTGTAAAATGGTCTAATTTTACGAAACGATGCAATACAAACAAATCACATTATCTATCATCTCTGTTTGTTCTGCCAAACAGAAGTTCGGACAAACTGACTTTCCACTGACCGAGGATTACGAACCTGAGATGATAGAGCTGGATCATCCCACGGAACAACCAAAGGACAAGGAGGAACTACTGATCTCGAGTACAGTTGAAGCCTACATTCGACGCTCTTTAGAGTTCGCGCTTAACAAGGGAATTCGAAGACAGTTGCATGCATTCAAAGGTAAAATTACATGATTATATTGGAGTAACTATAACTCTTTATGTTCGGTGATTCTCTTTACTTGGACCGCTCTTCTGCCGTACTCAGTTTTGTAAGGAACGGGTTAGAATGGAAAAGGAAGTGTTGAATGAGTGCTTCTATGACTCTTTGCATGACTGCGGCGATCTGTGATACAGCGACCATTACTAAGAAACCTTTCATGAATTTATGTATCATGTATCGATCTTTTAACGTCTCAAAGCCAGAACTGTGTAGCTCCAACTTAACTATTTCATTCTCACTTTTTCAACTGAAAGATGATGATCACGCTTTGAGGTGGACGCATACTCGTGATCCAGATACACTAAACACTTCAGTAGATCAGTATTAAACTCATTTCCAAGGTGTTTTCAATGCCCCATATCAGTTCCGGTCTTTGACTGTAAGAAAGTGACATGGTGTACTGCTGAACATTGAATATGATGGGCGGCAAGAAATAGCAGGATAGATGATCTTTGTTTATTCTGTTCATTTAATCTGGACACTGGAAAGGTTGAACATGACATAATTTTATCACTCCGATATCGACCCAATCCCCCAATATCTTTGCGCTACGCTCGCTTCATCTATATACGGTAGTTTTCTGACCAGTAACGACGGTCAAACAATAGATATTTTATATTTATGTGAACCACAATCAAAGTAAAATGATACTTCATTACCCTACAATACACAAAAGTTCCTTTTGTTATACAGTGTGAGGAGAACAACTGCGAACAGAGAAAATATCACCAATCGTAGTGTTGTGAGCCAAGAACGAGGACGGCACGAGGGTTGTTTATTCAACAAAGCAACACATGGGCTAAGCGTTTAAACAGAACCACAAATAAAATCACTCGTTTGCACGCGGTACTCGGCATTAGACCGTCTCGGTTGCCACAGACGCCAACGCTCAGTTCCTTTGCGTAGCGAGGACCATTTTTGGCGATGCTGCACTCTGATGTTTCTTCGTGTATTTTTCCTGCTGCTTATTCGATGTCAAAATCAATGCTCTGGTCACCACTACTGAATAGCAGTGGTATGAGGAGTATTCTACGGTCGCTCATCCTCACTACAGTAGTTGCCCTTCCCTACTATGTGTATCTTTCTTTCATTTTTCATGGTGGTGGTCGCGTTAGAAGGCCCTCTGCACTTAAATGCGACTGCAAATTTATACACGTATTATAAAATATGCAATCCACTCAACCCGTTCTAAATTCTGTCCATTTAGTGGGCTGTTGATTAGGTTACAATTTAGGCTACACAAATTCCTGCTGCACAGTATGTGACTTTCATACACATCTTTTCAGCTGGGTTCGAACGTGTTGCGCCACTCAGGTCTTTGGCAATGTTCACGCCACAGGAGCTAGGCCGACTGATTTCCGGAGAGTCGTGTCCAGAGTGGACTACTACTGAAATCTGGGCCAACTGTGAACCGGCAGCTGGTTACAACAGACAATCTAAAGGATTCTTGCTACTCATTGAAGGTTTGGCCAGTTTTGATGTCAGTGAACGCCGCAAGTTTCTTCGTTTCGTCACCGGTTGTCCTACCCTGCCTCCAGGTGGTCTTCGGAATCTGCATCCAAAGCTCAAGGTTTGTATGTGAACCTTATTTCTGGTTGCCCTAACAATTTATAGATTTATTTCACTTAGCATGCGACTTTCTCTAGCCAAACTCTTTTGGATAATTACCGCGAATATACCCGGTTTAGTCATGAGAAGAAGCGCGTAACAAACAAGCTGGTTTTCAGTGTTTCATCATCAGGCTAAATGCAACACATTTATATAGGTTTGACAGGGGTAGTACATCAATAGGGTGAGGGATGGTAATTATTGTTGTCAAGTTAGTCAAACTCATCAGGTGTTTTTGGCAGATAGGTGTTCCTACGTAACAGATCTACCCGTCAAATCATTGAACCTCCCGTGGCCTTGCATCAATAACTCGGATCGATCTGTTACGTAGAAGCATCTATCTGCCAAAAACACTTGATGAGTCTGACAAACTTGACATTAATAATTAACATCTCTTTGGATAATGTCAATAGCATCTTTAGCTTAAAGATGTTCTGATTGCTCAGACAATTAGATATTAACATGACTAATATCCAACATAAGAGATTTTATCAGTTTCACAAAGTTTGTGAACAAATGCATGTGACATACCGATCCTCGTGAAATGGTGCTAAACGACGGAGGTTCTTCATAGCCAAGAATATTCTTGACCATTTTCTTTAAGTGTCATTCTAGTTGAATGAACCAGTGGATAAATTAGTCGTGTGAAGAACAGATTTCTACGCAACTTAAGGACCGATGTCATTCTCCGGATATTTGTGTTGTCAATTCGTTTTATTCTGTTATTGTTTTCTCATGCGTTTATCGTTTTGGAATGAAGCCAAAACATAAGCTAACCATAGTTATCGTAACACATACCGTATTTCTCGCTACTAAACCTGCCGGAATCATTTCAGTCTATGTGAAAAAAGGGGGCACTATTATTTCATCAAATTTACCACGAAGATGAGAATGTTCTGCTGTCAGCGTACACAATGATTCGCTCGTCTTATTTAAATGGTCATCAAACTCATACTGGTTCAGTATTTTTGTGGTCAATCCATTTTTTTTTCATTGTCAGGTTGCCAAAAAAGACGGATCAACTTGTGGTCCCTTTCCGAGTGTGAACACATGTATGCACTATTTGAAACTGCCGGAATATGAGACAGTGAACGAACTGAAACAATATTTGTTGGCAGCTGCCAGTCAAACAGGGTTCTATTTGAATTAATTTTCCACAATCAGTTTTCCCGGGCAAATTTGCCCTCATGCAAGATTCAGTAATACTGAATAGAAGCATCATTCCGTTTCATTGAGTATATTTCGTTACTTATGTTTATCTGATCGGTTCTGGGTAAATTGCACATATGCGGCGTTTGACGAACAAGATAATTGTGTTCACGTGCATTTTAGTAACCATATCTTAATATTTGATGTACATATGGATAAGTTTTTTTAATTCACACCCTGTAAGGGCTAGTGGTGAAACGGTTCAAATCGAGTCAACACCCGTTAATTGACAGAAAATGCCAAAAGTATAAAATCACCTGAATCGGGTGTCTGAGTAGTAAGTTTAACAAGTTGTCCATTCGTGGGAATCGCCAGAGCAACTAAAAGATACATTCGTTAACATTCAAAAATACATCATAGTTGTTGAAAGAACCGACACAAAAAACGGTATATTTCATACAACATTTCTGCGTTCATTTCATTGCATCAAAGCAG
This sequence comes from Paragonimus heterotremus, assembly GCA_013368495.1. Taxonomy (NCBI): domain Eukaryota; kingdom Metazoa; phylum Platyhelminthes; class Trematoda; order Plagiorchiida; family Troglotrematidae; genus Paragonimus; species Paragonimus heterotremus. The sequence goes on along the minus strand of LUCH01001278.1, from coordinate 56,139 downwards.
ATTCATCTTTGAATGAATATGTTAACCATTTCCTTCAGAGATCAACTCCGACGGAAACTAAATGTGTTCGTTCTTAAGAGCTGGTTTTTATTCAAAAGAAACCAAGCCTTTCAGTACGCAAAATGTAGGTCACGCGAGAGATATACCTACTGACATTTTCCTTCATGTGACTGCGCAAATACTTACTTCTGCCATGACAGTTTATGATTGTGTGTAGTTTCAAGTTTTTGCTCTGTGCTTTAGCCTAAACCACTTCTGGTTGTTACACTATCATGCAATCTGTCGATATTGTCCCATATTGTCTAGCTAGTGACCGAAATCTACCGTTTAAATTTCAAGGCGGCTGCTGACAAACAGTTTGGGGTTGGATAATATTTTGTTGAAGGAGCCGATATAACGTGGCTCAGAACAGAAGTGGGGAAGAGTTAACAGGAGCTACTAGTCTGTTCTATGAATACACGTCGTTGTCCGCGCTATCTACGGATTTTTTTGGGTTATTCACATATTTATTTATTCATTAAGGATGTTAGTTTGCGATATCAGTTAGGATTGTCAGCGATTTGTTGGTTGAAGAAAGTTCAGCCAGTCGATGCTCGCGCACAAGCTAGTACACACGAAATTATAGTCAACCTGGAGCCAAACAATCATAGTCGGTGATCAGCTGTTGCTGAATACATATCTGGTTCAAACAACCGAGCTGCCAGAACAAGGGCATGGAACAACACAGCAAAAAACTGGCTAATCAAAATGTGAGGACGCCTGTCACTTAATAACAACTGTAAATACTGTTGTTCTTCTATAAAAAGCTGTTGTTTTTCCAACAAATTGAGGTTGCTTTGTGACACTCAGATTCATTTTCTGATTCTTCTCGATTGGGCAGCACTGTATTCGACAAGGTTCACTGATCTGAATTTTCCTAGGTTTAGACAGTTACTTGAATCTTTTGAAAACCTTGAAAACAGCTATTGAATATGTGGGCAGTAACAGTAGGCAGAATCGACAGACAAACAAACGATGCGAAGTCTAATTAGACAACTAGATAGAAACATAATTGTTTTTCAGTAGCCTTGGTTAGTACCCAATTTCCACTTTGTCAGAACTCTGTCCTCAGGGTTAAATAAGTACGTCTCAGCTAGTGTGTTACAAAACCATTTTGGGAGTCACAGGATAAGGCAAAGTTTTTATCAGATGCCTTTACTTAAGCTTTCTTTTTGAAATATGACTTCACTGGGATTAAAGAAGAACGGGAGTCTCATTATGGACGGAAATACTAGACAAACCTGTTCAATTACGGAAACCAAATTAATAAGTCACTTAAGCATCGGTCATATTCATTTGACTACAAAACCCATTGGTTATTGCATAAGCTAACGGATGGGTTCTAAATAACGTAGATTCAACATTTCTTCAACTTCTGCCGTCCATTCTTTAGGGGAATTGTCACTGGCCTTTTTCGGTAGTACGTAGGAAATCGTGGGGTGCGGAAGCTCAGAAAATCGCAAGATGTAATCATGAAGCATATTTCCATTGCAGTAACAGAGGTTGTGTACCGAGAGGATGAGAAAAAATAATTGATGCTGGTACCGTTCTGAACAATATTATCAAAGGCCAATTTACACATGAACAGTTGGGGATTCGCTTAATTTGCTTAAGTTCAAGCTAAACATTACTTGCATTTGATTGCAGCCTTCGCATGCAGATTGATTCTGTTGGCAGCTTCTTCCGGAAAAATGCATTTTACTGATGTTTTACTGTTGTTAGAGCTCTTCATTAGTGCTTATCCGTGCCGCGGCCGGGAGTAGAGCTCTGGCTACAATTTTATGAGGCGACCGTGTTGTCCGTACTAGTGTAATGCTTCTTTTCGAAACTGGTTGACCGCAAACTCTATCTGAATGCAAAGGCTGCAATGAAACGCAAGTGATTTTCAACTTGAAAATAATCAAATCACTGATCATTCATCAGTAGTCCAAAATGTCGTCTGGCAGAATTAACGCGATTGAAAATTATCACTTGTTCAAGAAGTTGTAACCGTTGGGTTATCGACTAGAGTTAACAGACAGTAACTGTGTTTCCTCTCAGGGCGATCGAGCATCTGATCATTACTCACAAGCGAAAGTGGTTGGGCGCTGACGTATGATAATTCGGTCCTGCCTAATGTGAGACCAATAGTGCAGTGGTCAACACAGTTGCTTTAGGAAAGCGTGACCGAAGTTTCAGTTTTGGCAATGGAGGGATATGGACTAATTTCGAACCCTAATAATGGTGAAACTCCAGTCTAATGGTTTTCTAAGAAGAGACTGGCTACAAAGTCTACCTGAATGCGAAAGCTGCGAACAAATATAAGCGATGTTCAGCTTGAAAAGTCAAGTTGTCTTTGGTTCCGAGGACTGACTGGAACATGATTTTACATAATTGAAGGAAACTTGTATTTTCTTGTCTCAACTAGATGAAACTACCGTTGTCGTAAGTTATCTGAAGTTGATGGTTTACATGTGATATAGAGACGATGAGAACTGTTGGGAAGAATTTTATTTCGCAGTATAATTTCGAACGGTAGAAGTCCTTTTTCAGCTAGTTACCATATTTCTGGAGCGAAAAATCTATGGCTCTGTCTGTGCTAATTTAGCTGTATCATCGATAAGATTTCTTGTGGGATTTCGTTCAAGGATTATAGAATTGGATCCAGAACTCGTTTTTGTCACAGAATTTTTTAAATTAGAATGCGAATTGATATTAAAACCTACTCGTTTTTTATTGGTACTGTTATATTAGATAGACTCACCAAAACTGACTTGGCAAATTGAAAAGTTTTCTGGCATCAGCGTTTATCTCGTCAATCAGGTGTGTGCTGACTTTACCATGGTAACGTAGAATAGAAAATTTACGAAATGGAATAGAATTGCTTCCCGTTGGGATAGCATTGTTTGGGTTTACTGCTTCAAAACTAGTAACTGACCAGAGAAACTGGTTTGCTTACTTAATATACTTAGTGATCTTGTTTGTTGCCAAAACTTCAAACCAACAATCTTTAGGCTGACGAGGTGTCTTTTGACACTGAAAAACAGCACGTTCAGTCCGGATGACTTGCAATAATTACTTATTCCACACAAATCAAGGAAATACTTCAACTGTTTAAATGACAAGCACCGTCGGTGCCAAAGTTTACCCAATTTAGGCTCCACACTGAACTGAACAGCCAACATACGGCATCAAACGTTGTTGTTCACAACAAGAAAGTCCCAGTTGGAGACAACGGTAGGGAGCTTACGTCATTTGGCTGATCGCTTGATTTACTTGCAACCTGGACTTACTAGGTGATTGCGCTTTATCACACTGTCAGACTGCCCATATTCTTATACTGCCTAATATTCACACAATTTATCACGCTTATAGATGCCTATCATTTGTCAGCTGACGTTCATTGCTTATCAGCTGCTAATAATACTAAATAACTGACAAGACCATGGATACTGAGGACTTCTGCTCCTTCTGACCTAGAACAGAGAGTTGAGTGTAATCACTCTAGGCCGTTATCATGTTAAATAAAACATCACGTTAATGGAACTAGTCAGGCAGTGGACAGCAATCAAAAAATACCTTCATTGTACTCCAAACTTACCTAAGACCTTTAATTTGAAATTATGTTTCCAGAGGCACGTTAGTCAAAGCCCACCAGAAGCTATCTGGGAACTAGTAATGGGCATTAAAAAAGCCAACTGTCAGAAAACGGTTCTTCTTTTCGAAAGGGGTCTACTGGAAAGTCTAGGGGAATGCGACAGCTGCGATCAACTGTGGGTGATGTTCAATCTGTATGAATTGCATGTGAGTCAACATAGGGAAAACTGAATTTCGTAGTCTATTTGTGAAGTGCGGCTGAGACAAATGTTATGCTAGCAAGAACGTGTAAAATTTTTCAAACGACGGCTTCCACATTTCATGTTTGGGTTGTCAAGCTCACTCGTAATATGGTCATCTAAAAACGGTCATCCCAGACGATTCTTAATGGATTATCTGTTTGGTCTAAAAGTAAGGAATGTATCAACATTCGCCCATAGTGGTTCCACCAAAATTGCGCTTCGTCATTACAGTCGGTGAATTACCTATCCGACAACTTTGCTGTAATTCATCGTTATCATTTGTTGCAGTAAATTTAAAATCGCCTATGCGGATGTTCAGGTAACGTAGAAAGCTTCGCAACTGATTTTGGTTTTCGTTCTTTACTGGTGCTATTTCGTCAAGTTCCAAGTGTGATCGATACAATAATGAATCTGTACAAGAACGCAAAGATAAATGACCGATGATGCTGTGCCTTCTACATTCTCCATAATCCGTGGAAAATTTTGGCAAGTAGGCACCGTACGTTCATAGGCTTGTCAGATAGCTCTTTTCGAAAACAGACAAAAGGCTAGAGGTTCGTTCTTGTTGGAGCTCGCATTGGTACACAGCCTTCTGTTCTTCAGCCTCCATGTCTCATGTTACAAAATGTTCTATAACTCAGTTAGAAGTTGGCTGATTTCAACATCAACGTTTCATTCAGTAATTCCTAACGTTAAAACATCTGCAGATATTTTTTTTAACTTATACATTTAAAACATATTTATTAATGAGTATTAAAATGTACACGTGATGATTCTATAAACATCATATGCTAATTCTTTCCCAAGCAACCTCGACAACAGAAGAAGGTTTGTTTTTCTCTGCGGTAAGATAAATAAAACCTATTTCATGACTCAATATTAAACAATCACATTGGTAGACAAATACAGTCTGTAAGACAGAATGAATATCCTGGAGCACGGCTAGTAGCCTTTAAAATACTTTTTGAATGGTCGCATAGTTCAACTGTAAGACCTTTTAAGCAGGAATCATTAAATCAGTGACGAGTGAATTTTCATCGGATAGATTTTAATTATTTAGGTATGTATACGGAACATCCATATCATTTTAACTCCGGTCAGGAATCGGACGTATGCCAAAAAGAACGGAGCGACAGTATGCCATCAGTAAAGTGATGTGGATGCCATCAGTGTAAGTACACGCGTGTATAACAAACGATTGCTCCAAATGACCATTAACAAATCAGTGATTAGTTGGTCCGTTCCTTTTTGTGTCTCGTCAGCACTATGGCTGCTAGTTTCCATTCCATCCACACAGAGCCTACTGGATTACGGTTCACGGGAAAAGGAAGTGCGATAGTCATAGAGAGTATGTTAAGTGTCTTCTTGCAATTTCCTTGACCGCGACCTATGGATCTAATGTAAACTTGTTCAGAGACCATGGTTTCGATTCCCCAGGGTAGGTAGCTCAAATGAGACCTGAGGGGAACAAGTTACTTTCACATCTCCTCAGTCCTTGTCACTGAAACCAACTACCCACAGAAACTTCTTCAGTCATCTGTTGTGTTGTGGCGAATGTTTGCTAATTTACAAGCCAACTACAAACGAGAGATCGATCAACTTTAGCCTCTTAGGAGGCTATGAGCAACAGATATGAGAATTTACCAGAAGTTTTGTCCAGGTTGTAGGGAACGCAAATTTTAACCACTTTCAGAAATATTTTAGTGCGGCAGCCGAACGCCGTGATTTGAGTCGCGTGAAATGTGCGGTATGTAACCAGTTCATTTAACCAGCCGTTGGTGAACTACGAAAAGGGCAACAAACTTTACTTGTCGAATGTTTCTGAAACTTAATGTTTTTCCCCGACATGTTGTAATACTTTTAATACGTAATAAGATATGAAGGCACTGAACTAATTGTGCTTCGATATGGCTACCGATAGCATATTCGTTATCACTATAGACAACAATAAATCAGTGGCCCTCACTGATGTCTAACTACCATACACCCTTGAAGAAAAAAAAGCCTTTGCAATGAAGAACTAACAATAACAGAAGGGGAAGGGAAGGAACCTAACTATGAAAAACAGCAAAGTCTGCATTCAAACGTTCATTATCAAGGAGCCTACACTTTGCAAACAAACAACCAAGCTGTAAATGAAAGTATGGCGTCATCAGTATGACAGCTTCCTTACGGCTTTCACTGCCCCGCGTCATTTGTTGCACTCACATAATAGACAACCAAGCCAAACGACGACAATATTCATGCCACTGATCACGATAAGTCGCCATCTTACCTGACCTCTCCAGACACTGAATCTGAGTCGCGAGGGCCCAAGTCCGGGAAGCAAACCCGATCTACCGTGACCAACCCATTGGTGAACGATTTCATTACTCTACACCAGTTCACCTCGCACCCTGCATCAGTCAGCCGCGGTGTCGGCAGAGTACTCGGTGTGACAGACGACTAGTTGGCATCCTTAGTACCTGACCTAACCACCTGTCTGTGCAAGTGTAAGGATTGAACAACAGAATTCGGTTGACAATCAATTTTACACACCCGCTTCCTAACGTCCTCGTCGCTTACTCTTTGAAGCCATTCAATGTGAGTGATTAAACGCAGACGTCGGTGGTCAAATACATGAATACGGTTCACGTCTTCCAACCTGAACAGCCATATTTCTTTGTCGTTAACTAATACAGCCCACATTGTCACCTTATATAGGCGACCCCTAAGCCTTAGAGATATGCTCCCCTGTCACCAGAAGTGTCTCAGATTAATGAATACTGCCCTAGCCTTAGCGATACACGCTTCCATTTTGTACACCCCCCCACTCATACAACTTCCTGAATACATTAGTAAAATTAAGGATTTGGATGCAACAGGCAAGAGACAGACCCGTTCGGAGCTAGCTATGTTACAACAATCTTGCAGGAGCAACAACAGGATATGAATACGAATGGGGGGTTCAGTAGGTTGTTACCACATTTTACGAAGACAAACTGCGAAGTTGAGCTCCTTTATTACGTTGCACTGAGTGCATAATTGAAAGTGTACAGTCTATAGTATTCCCTGGCTGGCCTGAACTCACCGAAATTCATTTATGGGTAATTTAATTGTACATCATCGTCAGATTATTTGATGTACTAGGATGGCTTTTGTGCTGGAATCGTGCATCCTCGACTATGCCAGGCTACTTTGTTCAGGTCGTTGTGTGGCAGTTAACCATCAGTGTGAACCACTGATATATTTCTATGTATGATGATGATGATGATCTCAACGGTCGTGCCAGTGAGTATTAAGGTAGGCAATCCCTGCATCACTGGAGTCTACGGCCAACTATGTGCCATATACTAAATCTTACGGACGACGTTTATCAGTCGGCTTCTGCTTGTACGACCTCTATATTTACAACTGTGTGTTTTATCTGTGACGCAAGTATGCAAGTGACTATCAACTTGACCTCCAACCTTAGCTATCTCCAAGGTACCCAAAACGCTATTTGGGAGAAGGTGAATGTTTTCTGGTTAACTAAACTCCAGGTTTAGGGTGTATGGTAACAACCGATTCGCAATCTGTGAACCTACACCCCGAAAAGACTACATAACCATAAAATTTTCCGACTATCTGGTCAGCAGTTTTTTCTGTCAGCATATACGTAGGCATTTTAAAACTCTGTATGCTGAACTGGATTTGAATGGCTGTTGCAGTAAATGATTAGCACAGAAATAGGAGCAACAACCAAGGTGAAACTATATGATGACACTATATAGCTTGATTCTCCAAAGTATGACATGATTTTGCCACCTCTACCATTTCCGTACATCGATTACGGACAGTTTCAGTAGACTGTGTTACATTGGAACTGAAATTTCCCGAGGATATTTTCAAACAGCCCCCCATTTGATCGTAGTACTATGCATCTTGGCATCTTCGTGTACTTTGCAGAAAAACAAACCTAACCGAATTTTTTTTGGAACGGGATCAAGATTGCAAGCCAATGGTACGAAATGGTAAATCCTGGAATAGTTAACCACTTCATAATACAGTACAAAATATGAATTTGGACACTGTCTCCTTGAATTTTACAGCTCATTGTGATAATGGAGAAATCAAGGATAACATAAAGCATTACCGACGTGCGACATAAGTGTCGGTTGTCATCAAGAGGTTGAAACTCCTAGTCCATTTAAATTTTCCTTACGAAATGCCATTGATATGCTTAGTGCGCATGATTTTTAGCCCAAACTGCACAATAGTACACCTGTTTCCTGTTCGATAAACTGGTTTCATTTCTCTTTCTCTATCCATTCATGGAGTTCTGCTCAATGACCATCACTCTGCAACTGAAGAGGTACTGCCTTGAACGGGGATGTCATCTATGATAAGTTCTTTATTGTTCGGTTAGAATCCCATCTTACAAACCTACTGTTCGCTGCCTTGAAGCTCTAAGTTTAACTGCACCAAAGAGTGCCTAAATATTGGCAGTTCATACTTGAAGCTAGCTAAGTTAACTTGGAAAATTGGGCACCAGAGTATCAATCCGGGAGAACGTGCATCGATAGTACAGTGATCTCTTAGTTGTGCACAATCTCATCTACCACCCTTACTATCTTTTCAAACAGTCAACCCGATAGTATATTCGGGTCTTTTACAGCTGCTGGTTCCACTACAATTTTCCAACTAAACCAGACACAAAAATGGCAAACACTCAAAGCGTCGCACAGTCCGTGGTCATCCTCTGTAACTGACTTGATTATCGACGTTTTCTGCTTAAGTGCAGGTAGCATTTAGCAAATACTATACCATATTTGGCTGGATACACGCGAACTGGACTATGATGTATGATTTTTGGACATATCAGAACAAATGAGAAGCGAGACTCCCCACTAAACTAGATACCAGAGATGAGTGACATACGATCCGGATGTAGGAATCGTCCGTATTATCCACAACACAGAACTTGAACGACTACAATCGGGAGCAGACCGTTGTAAAGACGAATCCAGCTGTGAAATTGTCTAAATTCTCTGGCATACTTGAGTCTTGAGGTTTATTGCCACGATTGTTGTAGCGTGCAAATCCACAGCTCACTCACCAACTTTACTTTTGTGTCAGTTTCACCTGCAGGCATGATCACGTGAACTTTAGCAGAAGTAAACGATTTCAAATCACCACCGATCGATAGCTCTGGGTTATCAACACTGCTCGTCTGTTTCATGTGAACACTGCCCATGCCCAGATATCCGTGAATCGGAGTTTATTTTCTCATCAGCATGCACAACAGTCAACCAACTTATCTTTCGGTTTCGTTAGAGGCAAATAACAATGCGGATAAAATGGCTCCCTATTCTCAGTGTTACGGATGTAAACGAACACCACAAAGTCTGGTGGGCAGTTTTACTAGCTTTACAGCAAACAATGTGGGTGCGGACTGCGACATGAACAAGCAGTATGAGTTACCGTCTCAGTGTGTTTCGCCATGCAATGTGTCCAATATGTTGACTAAGAAACTGGCCCCTATTCAGTGCGGGCAATTAAGTGAAACCATCAACGATCAAGCCACCAAATTGCATCTCCGATCAGAATTACCTCACTTAACACGAAAAGACGTGGCCCAGTAAGTTTGAAGGCTTTTGTTTGTCATTTTCGGATTGTAAGCAAGGACTGGTTCCGTGTTCGAACGCGTTGGAGTTCTTGAATGATCAATTTGAGCATATTATTTAGGACAGATTTTGGAGTCAGTACAGCAACGTTTAGCTATCACCTTAGTCACTGGGATCAGTTTGGTAAATATACGGCTATTATTCAACATTAAATATACGTAATCACGGCCGTATAACATAACGCTATTGGAACTGCAAAGCGTGTACGTGGTAAATCTCGAGCTACTACCTAACAATATCTGATATACTGGGCAGTGTTCAGCCAGCAGGGCTGTCGTTTACTTGATTGTGATCTCCCAATCGTCCTTCAGGTAAAGTATTTACGCTAGCATTTTGTAGGTGTCGGGAACAACCTTCATTTAGATCGTTTGTGGTGAAAAAAAACAAGTATTGTATCCACCAAACAGTTCACAGTAGATTCTATCGTAGGAGGAAGTATACGGTAAAAGAAATGATGGCATGTTCACATACTCCTTTGGTAGCTGGCTTCAACGGTGTAGATCTAACCACTTGGCCGAATGGAGATTTATAATCGAGCCTGGGAAACAAATGCTGACGCTTGGTACCAGAGCCTATGATCCACTGAAACAGAGAGCATACTGGTCGACTATGACAAACGATGTAACGGCTTACATACATGCTTACTTATCATTAGTGTCAGTTACTGGAAAGCGATACCAGAGGAGTCCGGCGACCTTGATAACCAATACCAATATCCGAAATCGAGAACTCTGATCTAGTGGTTTAGTGGGCTATTCCCACGATATCAGATGCATTGTGGTCGAGACGGAAATTTTTACCTGTTGGACTGAAGCAACTGGCGTTTCAGACCACAAGGCGTCTACAGAGAAAGAGATGAGAGTAAGACACAGTTTGATGAACATCAACTTGCCAAATTCATTCCTGTCAGATAAGTGACCATACTTTGAGGATATGGCGTTTGGAACTCGAATGCAGTAGCTGGAAACCAAACACATACCAAAAATACCATATCACCTGAAGACGAATAGGCTAACTAAATGCAGTGACTGGATAATCAAAGAATGATTATCAACCAGGTGGGTTGACTAAAATTCTCATACCGCAGGCGTTACTGGTACACCAAGCGTCTGCTGAGAATGAGGCAAAAATCTTCACTTCACGTAATGTACTCCCACTGGAAAAGTAAGTTGGCAAATGGTCACATTGAACTAATTCCATCAGAGAATTGTTTGCCGAAAGAAAACAAGCTGATCAAATTTCGCATAGTTTTGTAGGCAACGCCAGAGAGCAGTTAGCAGTTTAGTAACTAGGCGAGAGTAGAATGTTCAATTCAGAAGGAAGGGTGAGATTTCAAGGTAATAGGAACACACGTGTCAGCCGCATGGTCCCAAAAAAAGCCTCTTCTTAATTGGAAAGGTCCCGATGTGGCACTTTCTGTAAGGGGGCCAGTAGCAACATCAAGGAGGATGGTTAGACAAAATGAGTGCATGGAAGTGAATAAGTAAAATCGCCCCATATGCTGGCAGAGTGAACCAGAAGGGGGTCATCAAAGGATGGATCAAGATTGTGTCGGTCGGACAGGATTTGTCAGCTGGTGACAAGATGTCAAAAACTTCACTAGATAGAGAAGTGTCTCGCGAACCACAGCATGGCTAATGAATAATATGGAATGAACTTAACATGCAAAAACTAAGTGAGCAGTTCTCAGCGCCAGGTAGACCAGCCACTGTAAGCGGCGATCAGAAACATGCATGTGCAGTGTACTGTCAACATAGAGTTCGGCAGTGTATCACTACCGAGGGATTTAGATACACGTCATTTGTGATGTAACAAAACGGGCAATTTCTCCGACCAAGCTACAGATGCGATCACAACAGAGTGGCGCCGTCATTCAAACTAGATTACCTGTTTCGTTGGGAAACCCCGTGAATTAAGTCGACTATCATACGATTTTGCTACGTGCAGAAACTGATCAATCAGACGAAAACCAACATGTTACACCGCCGCCTGTGAAAGGTACACTCTTAGGCCATTTGTTTTTCATATAGCTCGCAAGCATACTCAGACTGGCATAGGTCAGTATACACACCTATCCTAGAGGGTCACAATTCCAACATAGTGAAAAATTTTAATCATTTTGATGACCCTATCACATTTGACGACGTTGGTTAAGAAAGCTTCTTACTGACTGCTAGATCCCAGCTTAGGTTAGTTGATCTGAGATACTCCTGATGCCAGCCTAACTTACTTCAACAACTAAAGTGCAGTATGTATAACACGACTGTATTTGTGGTACTGCTCTACGTCCGCGAACCCTGACCGTTCTGCGCCGAGGTTGTCCGTAGGTTACCTGTGCTTGACTGTCAACGTCCGCGGAGTAACATATGTGAATAATGACAACAGTACGTGTACAACGACGAAACATAATATCGTGTTTCGGAAATAAGTACCCTATTTAGGACAAATAAATTTCATTTCCATCTTACAAATCACCTGACACCGCGTGCCATATTCACATGGTTTGCCTTACATGTAGGAAAAGCTGGCATTCTTTTGAATTATGCTTGACTTTATTCGGCTTCTTTGCAAAGGTACAGAAGTCGCTAAATTTCACTAGTTAGACACTTTGAGTGATGAAAACGCAAGCCTTAGACTGTGGCGAAAATGCTCTTATAGTTGTGACGGCCGTCTATAGCTTTTCGTATAAACTTTTCTTTCAAAAGAGGAGGTAGCAAAACCCTTAAACATCCACAGCGTAAAACATAAAATAGCGTCTTACGTACAACCGATAGAACCAATGATTCTCTTCTCTTTTTATCTTTCTCCGTTTTCGTCCAGTTTGTTTATTTAATTAGTAGTTTTGTCTAAAGATTTTGAGTTGGTATTGCATGTGTTTACAGGCATGTGGAAAATAGTATTTTAAAATCGTCACCAAATATATCCCCGTCGGTGACCAGTAAATTTTCCCAGTCGGTCATTAAACACTAGTTAGACATCGGTCATTGGAAATATTTGAATGCGTTATTACCTGTATTCGGGTTCAAAAGAACCTATTAGATGCCGAAATTTTTAAAAGCTTCCTTATTTTCTAGTCATCTGTCGTTGATATCTGCTAGTAGATATTCAAAGGGACTTCAACAGTACTGTGGTTTTAACATACAGTAAGAAAAAGTAAACGCTTGAATTTCCGTTTCTCAATTTTACACATCTAAGAATTGCTTTCTTATGGCACATGTGGAACTGTTGAGGAAATAATGGGAAATGGACGTATCTAATAAAATACTTTCTAACACAGTACACAAACAGATGATCAGTTCTCAATGTCGTGTCTTGTACATTCCGTCCTAATATCCCAATATGCTAGGAAACCAGTTTACTGAGACTGTTTATTTAGACAACCTATAAGCCATTTTTGTATTCATCAATCTTAACAATATTAAACCTGCGCTGATTGATGCTGTTGTAATGAACAAGTAGGTATACGCTGGACCCTCGTCCATTAACAATTTAAAACGCCTTTCCCGGAGAACAATCGAAACGTATTCCCAATAGGCATTAAACGAAAAGAACGCAGGAGGGTTTGCAAACAAACCGTATAGTTCCCGCAATATTTGGAAATGCGGTAAGAAGTTAGTTCTAGCCTAGTCTGGGACCAACGGCAGCAACCAAGAGGAAAAAGAAGAGAAGCGAGAGATGGGCCACAGCCCACTCGGCGGCGCTCAAAAGCGTGCCTAAAGAAAAAGTGCGTGGAACCTTCGAGTGTGTTAAACAACGCCCGAATAGGATTGGGTTAAACGACCTTGAAAAATGAAATAATAGATGAGTCGTTTAGAAAAGGGCAAGCATTCGATGCGTGCAATTAGTTGCACGACTGAAGAAAGTGGCACTGAGTTCGTATCAGGCCTCCTATTGCAGGCGCACACAGAATCATGCGTACAGAACAGACAAGCGAGAAGACACAGTTGCAACCGGGATCATTAGAGAAGCTACATGATCGCTGGTCAATATACTGTTGTTTACCTACCATAGAACCGTGAGAAGATTAAAAAGAAATATTCCATGTTTGCAGTTGAAGAATTTAGTCCACAGAATCTCTGTAGCTAAACTCAACTTATAAACAACACAGGCTCATTGAGATTAATTTGATTGTTCGCAGAAAATCTCTTGCGCATTCAGGTTTGACGTTTTTATCGGAAAACCTTCCATTTCTGATAGTGTTTCGTTTACAATATCTATAGGAAGTTTAGTTGTAGAACAACAGATGTCACATATCCATTTGCTCGAAATCGAACATTTCCAACCAAATCCAACTAGGCATTCACGTGGTGTAGATTTTGTTTCTTTAGGCCGTCATTCTTGCGCAGCTCAACCATTAATAGTTTGATTGGTTTCCACAAACTCATTCCGATTTTGTTCACACTGTCGACTTACATTGTTCACTTGTGGTCAGAACTACCGTGGTTACATTGCTGAGATAATGCGAGGGCGGTATGTGGTTACCTTTGTCCACATCAGCACGAAGATCAAGCAAGTTGATACTTACTTGAAGCAGTTAAGGCTAACCTCACTAAACGGTGTAAAATAATCCGAATATATTTTCTTAACATTATGGATTCATGTAACTTGTGTCGAACTTGCACTTAATGTCTTATCTAATTCGCTACTCCTTCTCAACTTGTAATCCTCAAAGACTGATACAAACCCAAATAATGATCACCTTCCATTGTCAGCTACTGCGAACTATCCTGAGACACTACCTAGTCCATCTATAGAATGGTACATCTGTTAATTTCTGTTTTACTTAAAACGTTCCATATTTCGTTGGTCTGTGCGTGCTACACAAATAAAACCTTTCTCCTTATTTCTCGTTAGAATACGTCTTCCATTCTACCAGTTGCTCTGTCATACATTGCTGGAAAATGGTTACCATCGTACGTTTTCGGAACTATTCGGCCTTCATCAAAAGCAGAACGAGGAGCGTCGATTAGCTGGCCCAGAATCACCGCTCTGGTACATTCCTCCATTGGCTGAACAGCCAGAAAAAGTTACGCTAATGGCCCATCATTTGTCGGAAGCCGAGGCCGCCTCCAGGAGACGAGATGCGCATACCGTCTTTACATCCTATCTGACGTTGGGTCTGACGTTCAAAGAAAGTCCAGATGATTTGTGGCTAGCCGAACATTTCTTTAAATACACACTGGAAGCAGCAGCCATGATCACGGATGACGACAATTTAAAACTGGCAATCGCACATCAACACTATGGACATATTTTACAGGTTCGAGGTTAGTGATGATCAATTCTAATCCTGTGATACAAATACCCGGAAACAACCATTCGAATCACCCGAGAACAATCAACGTTCCTCGTCCTGTTTTATTCACTCAAAGGCAATGCTCGAACGATAGATAAATAAGTTATTGACCATAATCTCAGACACCCATTTTCTATGTACATTTTTGATCAATCATCACTTTCATCCCCCTCCATCTTACACAAAGAGTGTTTAGCTTCATGGTCCACCCGATTACCTTACGGCTGTGGTCTCCTTTGTAAAAGAGAAGCATAGCGAACGCATTTTCTCTCAGCCCATTGGTAAGTACATCTGCGGAAGTCCATGTAAGCCTACGCTATGGTAATCTGAATCATGTGCCCCCAGATCATGTTTACTGAAAATACGTTTACAGCACAATTTTGCTGAGGTGCATGTGCACGCCAATAATATCGCAACGTGCTGAGGAAACTTTTGATGCAAATGACACTAATACTGAAAAACCGTCGACCAGATAAGCCGAGTTGAGCCTCTCGTCTGTAATTAATGTCATCGTTCTGCAGCTCGTCACATTTGGACACTAACTGTGGTTGATATTTTAATGTCGCATATTAACAAATGTCTTCAACAATCTGCGTATGAGGATTAACGAGTTGTTTCGCTTATCCCAGTGACAAGACCGAAAAAACCCTTTATTCCATGTTCAGGACTTCATTTCAAACAGGCTTATGTGCTTAAACAACAATAGGGCTTGTCGGGTACAGATAGGCACTGCCACAAGATCGGTCGATATATCGACTGTAGCGATCACGTCACTAAGTAATGCGTTCAGTGCCTAGCACAGATACTGATTCAAGGCTATTCAACATGGAATGAGCAAGAACTTGTTTGTTTGATGCTTATGTGTGTCCCGGGTGCGTTTTGGAACGAAACATTTTGAGAAACCTGCATACAGGTCAATCAACTTGACCATAGTTATCGTTGGTCCTTTCGAACATCGTTCGATCAGTAAGCTACATCAAAAACGTTAATGCCCTCTTTTCTGACAAGATATATCATATCATTGTATCGTCAAAGAGCTCACGTGACCTTACTTGATCGCGATATTGTACGCACTTTTACAAAGAACACGGTTTATAGGAATTGTGACGTCAAGGTTTTAGAAAACAGAGTTTTCGTATATGACCTTTCAATACATGCCTTTGAAAATATATTATGATTTTTAACCTTTGCACAGGATTTTTAGAACAAGCGTCAGTCAGCCTAAAAGAATTCTATCGTCTTACCAGAGACAAACTTTGGAGAGACGATAAAGGACAACTTCTTCAGAAACTGGCTTCCACTTATTTGGTCGAAAATTTTCAAAGTCAAATAGACCAATGTCCGTCACATTATCATTCGGATCGGATTAAACTCTGTCGAAAAGCGCATGAAATCGCATTAGAATGTGAGTAACTATTCAAGTAGAAGTGTGTCACGTTAACTATTCTGCTCGTTCAATGGAAGCATTAAATATTAACCATGCGTGCAACATATTGTCACCTATCAACTCAGGTATAGTTGAAGTTAATAGAGTGAACTATGGAAGTAGTACACAAATCTTCATGCAGAACGTGCATATTGTGCGTAAATCAAACCACCTGTTTTCTTTGTGCAGGAACGTTTGCCTACTCATCTCTTTTCACTTTTGCACTTACGTTACATCTGAAATTAAATCCACAAATGTGACTCGATAAGCGAATTAATTTAAGCTTTTGGAGTAGATAAGGCGTTGTTGCATTAGATGATAACTTTCTGTTAGAAGCTTTTGTCTGTAGTGTTAAAGCAACTAAGAGTTTCTACATCGGTTAATTGAACGAAAGAGGTTACTTCACAATCGATGATTCGCAGTAGTGGTAAACTATTTTTGTAGGATTGACCAAGAGACTGGCAAATACATTGCGCCCCAGCCATATATACAATGCATATATATATAGCGTGCATTATAATAGAGCAATGAAACCAATGCCGAGAAAACATTAACAAAATCTGCTCTAATATTTTCGATATGCTTGGTTAAGAAGGTGGAACAGTGTGTGTCGCTGGAATATGAGCGCAAACGAAGCTGTCAACAGGGAGCTACTATCATCAAACAATATAACTACGATAGCGCTAGGGAATTTCTTCTTATGAAATTACGACTTGTGAATAATCTGGGTAACATTGCAGTTCATGTCGGAAAAGTAGTGTAATTTTTAGTGTTTCTCTTGACTCGCTTCCAAGTAAACAGGCCGGCACACAGACCAAGCTTGAAATCACAGATGGAAGGATGAGATTACGAGACCACTAACTAGTTTCCTTTATTTTTTCGTGATACTTATTCCCCATATGGCGCACACAAAGCAGTTCATATATGGTCGGAAAAATGATCGGCTTTATTTTCTTCATATTCTACACTACTCTCACAATCATCATCATCATCATCATCATCATCATCATCATCATCATCATCATCATCATCATCATCATCATCATCATCATCATCATCATC
>LUCH01001278.1:0-29275 GCA_013368495.1 Paragonimus heterotremus | reverse complement strand
CTGTGTCCACGGTTGGGAAGCACACGGAGGTCTCCAAGTAACACAGTGCTTTTTCCTGTGTTGGAATGAGGTGTGTAGTTTTAATTAAATTCTCCAGGTTGGTGGCAAAATAGACAGATTGGCTTGCAAAAATTAGATTAACTACAGGGGAGTTTGAAAACGTAAACCGTGGTTGTCTGTTGGTATGAGAGCGTTATGATTTGTTTGGCCATTGATTAG
Organism: Paragonimus heterotremus; assembly: GCA_013368495.1. NCBI lineage: Eukaryota > Metazoa > Platyhelminthes > Trematoda > Plagiorchiida > Troglotrematidae > Paragonimus > Paragonimus heterotremus. The sequence continues at coordinate 29,056 of LUCH01001278.1, read as the reverse complement.
GGTGGGTTATAGAGATAGTGGTTTATCGGATTTGATACAGAAACGTTATTCTAATTTTTTAGGTAATAAATTAGGAGCAGTGATGATTGTTAAAAATGTTGTCATGTGCATACAACTAGGCTATTAGGTCATGAGGTATAGGCAAAATGATGATGATTACTGATTTTCAGGCTATCATAAAGACACTTCACCGTCTTTCTGCTCTCATATGTAAACTGGACATCTTTACAGCTACTTAGTGGTTAAGCTTCCGTATCAACCCAATACAGTCAAAATTAAATCGTCTATTAACCAATATGGTCCTTAAAATAATATTTCAGAGAGATGACAATTAAAAATTTTAAGCGGTCGTTTGTGAACTGAACAAAGTTTTGTTTTTATCACGAAAAGCGAAACAGTTACATACACCGATATTACTGATGACTACTTCCAACCGATCATATGATGTCTTTTTCCTAGTTTCGTTTGTTGACGACATGCTTACTGCATATGAAACACTGTGGCCTAATCACCTGGGAAATTACACTGCGAAAGATCACCGTCAACATCAGCAGTAGGGCATCAACATTTATTCCTATAACCTAAAGACTACTGTAAGAACATTGTCAGGGTGTCCCTACCTTGTAGATAAACACCCGACCTGCAAGTATGCTTCACATGGCATTCTTATGAAAGTTATCTGCAAAGTATCCAGGCGACAGAAGGGGTGTCCCATTGATCTGCGACACTACAGTGTGACAGTATGTGGGGAGAAGCCAGAAGTTATATCGGAACTCAACAGTTTTGTATTACTTCACACCTGATCGTAGATTCGCAAGGTTGCATTCAGTAATTAAATTTAAATTGTAAAATTAACTTTACGGATAGTATGAAAAATATGTAGTTGTTAACCGATTAAAACAATGTATGAGGAAACGTAACTCTCATTGTTTCAACACGTGCCTCGTTTGCCTTATGAATAAGAAGATATTTTGTCACTGTGGAAGAATTTTTTCCTGCTCACTACTTAAATGACCGACAAGTCACCTTCATCCGCCCTGTTCAGGGTTTAAAACCGGAAGCATTCGACGAGACCACAGAATCCTCTCGCATCATGATCGGTGTGACCAGAGCACATCTGATGCACAAAGCATACATCACAAATATGTTGAACAATCAATCGCCTGCTGTTTACAGGGTAATCGAATGGAAATCCAGACCTAAGAATGAAGATAAACTGTTTCCCATAAATGAGCTTCAACTTCCACGTAAGTCTGTTTACGAGAATGATATGGATTGTGTGTAGCCAGTTATGCCTATGATTGTGAAAATCTGGTGATCTTTTAGGGCTCAGTCACTCAATGTCACACGGGGAACAGTTTCGTTCTGATCCTGTAACTTATCAGATAATTACGGATGCGACTGTGATGTGTAAACATAGTATACGATGCATTGGGTACAAACCATATGACTACTGTTTTAGGGGATGCGCCTCAGAGTTTGGTCAGAAAGTTGCTATTTATTTCATTGCCTACTAGTATGGTCTGGGGTAGAATCACGACCGTAGCTGCTACCTGAACAAACAGTTGACTGGTGTCTCAAAGGTGGCACCTTCACTGGAACGAATTCGATCGAGAACCAAACTAGTAAACGAGATATATGTTTAAATGTGACATCAGTAGAATCTGCAAGTTTCCAAACTGTGGAACTAATTAACTGATCCCTTATTGGTGATTCTGATGATTTTGTCAGTTATAAACGATCAAACTTAATACGGCTTTATAAATATATTGTAACACTGTACGTTTCAAGCGCTCCGGGAGTATTCGTCTCGTGTTTTGCATGAAATTTCGATAACGTATTACATTAGGAGTGGGTACTCAACATGAAATCTTACCGGCAAAATTTAGTTGAAGGTGCATCGAACACGTTCTTCATCAGTAAATAGACAATGGACTTAGCACACACGAGCCTACGAACACCAAGTGTGTATATTGCACACCTTTGAACAAAACACATATTAAGTGTCACTGATCGTTGGTTAACCTCATGACGACCCAGTGTGGAACAAGACTAGTCTCGTTTTCCTCGTTGCCTGTATTTTTGTATATGTGTAGTCGCTTCTAAACGTTAATGTCCAAGTGAACAGTGCTATATACCCTTCTTTCTACGAATAATCAAGTTACACGCAAACTGGTATACCTGTCATGTTTACTCCTATTCTAACTATCGTAATAATAATAATAATGGTAATAATAGTATCGTAATAGTAAAAGAATAAGCAAGGCGGTCTGTATGAATATGTCCTGGTAGAAGTTGTGCTTTCGTTACAAAACGGCTCAACTACCAGTATTTAACATCTAAAATCTTCAGATTAGTCAGATTCATCAGGTCTAGCTATGTAATATTGATCACGTTGACTGTAAACGCTTGTAATGAGGACTTAACAAATCGACCCAGAGTATGCATGCATGATCATGGGAGGATCAGTGTTTTGACCAAACGTTTCCACGCGCATAATAGAGATCAGGGTAAGCGCACTGAAATAGTATCCCCCAAACTCGGTAGATCGGTTTAAAAGTGTGGGCTGGGTTGATCAGATGGTTTGATTCGACCAAGGTCACAGCGACCGCTGATGAGCACGCCTTTATCGATTCTCGAGCTAGCCATGCCGGATAATGTTGACGGATGCTTACAGATAATGGGTTTGTTGTGAGAACTGTGTAGCTTGTGCAAGAGCAAAAAGCGAAGCAGTAAATAAAAACGGGCAGCATGTACTGGCAATATATCTTTCGGCCGGCAAAATAAAACCGGTGTGAAAACAAATGGAACACGTAAATGAGCCTCAAAATAGATTCTGCTAATTGCTACGTTAAACGTCCTAGTGACGTTTTCCGAAGAACTGTCGCCTTTAACTGATAATGAAATATAGGTAGGTTTTTTGTCTACAGTTTGTAATATATCTACCTCTGTGCTAATAAGCGTATTCATTGAAATTAGTTTCTCTTGATAGCTATTTCCAAGGAGTTCGTTAAATATAAATTGTTTCCCCTCTTCCATAGTATCATTCGAGCATATTTTCACAGATCTATCTAGTAAACACCGGACCAAGTTCTTTTATCCACTGAAGTTAGTATATTCCTCCGACCAAGTTGCTTTGCTGTACATTCTACTCTGTATTGTGTCATTCTCAAGATGTGATATGAATAGGTTTAAAGACGCTGTATCTACGATTAATTGGGGTTCAAGGATAAACCAGATATTTTCGTGGGCACAGATGAAGCCTATCAGTGATTCACTGAGGCTTTTCGATTTGTTTACCACGCAACTAATGCTTACGTAACGCTTATAAAGAGACAGTGACATTTTGTGGTCTGCTAATGTACTGCTCTCAAGCTGTGCCATAAAACTATCAGCCAATACATAACCTAACATTGATCTCCTTACTACTCTGTCTTTTTGGCGGTATAATTGACCAGAAAATCCAAACTGAACACAGTGAATGCAGCGATACAATAGCCGTTTTAAATCAACTACTGGTATATTTCGCGTTTATGTGGTTGTACTCAAGACACCAGCTGAGGAAATCAACCGTGCCAATTAGTGGAATGCTTGTAAAGAGGGATGTGATTGTGAATGAGAATAGATGCATTCTCATCGCGTTCGGTTGCTTTACCGTTTCGAAAAATGCAAAACGATCATTGGGACTACGCTTAGTTAGCTTTTACCTAACTGGTTTTAAGAACTCGATTGACCATTTTGCTGTTGTATGATACGATTGATTATACATATCTAAAATCGATCGTGGTGGTACTTCGTTTCTGTGCACCTTAGATAACCCGTAAAGCCTGGGAAATACAGTGCCTACTGTCCTAATTCTGTCAAAGATAGTTGAACCAGTCAGTCCCTTTTGTTTCATACATCTCAGTATTCTTGTTAATACCTTTTCAGTGATCACTGTTTATTCTTTTGAGTTTTTATATAAACGAATTTAGTTTCATCTGCCAGTAGCGCATTCATTTTAGCTAAGCAATCAGCTTTTATCTAAAATGACGATTCCAGCACTCTCCTCAGGTCTGGATATTATTATACTCTCATTTCGCCTTAAGGAATCCAGTGAAGGTAGCTGCTTTCTAGTGAGTAGGTTTTTGGTTATGGTTTTCTAGGTTAGGTACTGATAGCATGACTGAGGTGCAACAAGTTGTCGTGTCCGCCTACGGACAAAAAATCAAGGTGATGCCATAGATGTTAGGATACACAAACATGTCTGAAGGTTGACTGAAGTGAAGGATATTCGCAACAAGGATAACACAAAGGCTTGAAATGTCCGTGCGTTTGAGGTTCATTGACCGTTTCACCCACTAACCTTCAAGTAGCACAAACACGTAATGGAGAACCACCGGGGCATGAGTATTTATGGGAGATATTCAACGGCTAGCGTGAAAAATATACTATACGACAAGTCCATTTATTATGAGGTAGCAAACAATCCACACGAAATTCGTACTGTTGAAAAATGGGAATTTTCCACTCTCTATTTGAAGGGGATCACGAAACAAAAAGAAGTGCTGAGTTTCGGTATACGCGAGCATTTCAATTTGCCACGTGGCAGTGCTAATTGAGTATTTAAGGATACAAGTTTGGTGGCTCCTTCGTTATTTGAACAGCTGTATTCAAGACGTTTTCGTGTTCAATCCACTTAGTTTGCCATGGTTTAAGCAATCCACGAACGCTTTGTTTTCTACTGTCTTTTTACGAGCTACTTGAAACAGTCGGATTCACAGTAGTTACGAATGAATGTTATGATAAACCGTTGAGAAGGCTGTTCCCTTTGCCGAGCATTCACAAAGTAGATTCGCAGCTAGCCTAATGAATGTTCATGTAACCTTTGTTAACTTCTATTCCACTTTAGTAGAATGGGTTAAACCTCAAATTTTCGAATCAAACCACCAAAAGAGCGCCGATCCATGCTAAGTTACTCGAAAATCACATGGATTTGTTGGCCCATAGTAGAAGATGAAATAACTTATTGTAGTTATATTATGAAAATCGTGTGTTTGGGTAAACACAATGGGTCTTTGGCTTCTAATTATTGCCCCATGTTGATGTGAAGGGGTGTTGAATTGTCCACAGTTGAGTTTGATTGAAACCAATTGTTCATGAGATGATTTGTCTCGGGCGGAAATCTCTGTGAAGGAAACTTTCGCGGGGTAAATTGAACTGCCAATGGTTAACGCAGGTCCGAGCTAGCTAGGCGATGCTAACGGTTCTAGTTGATATTTCTACCCAAAAAATACAATCCAGCTATTGTAATATACAATATTACTCAGATAAGAATCCCAATATCCTCTTGGTCCTTACTGTGAACTCTTTCGGTTACCTTCAACAACTGAGTGAGGTGCTACTTGCAGAATGTACTGCTTTAGCTTTGCATTCAAAACAATGGAACCGCTTACCTCAACACAAGCCCCCTTTTTCCTACTTATTACCATACCCTACTATATCAACGCTGTTGAACAAGGTTTTTCTAATGTGCTTTCTCCAAATGTTTCCATATAATTTTCTAAGTTCACGTTGGTTGATTGTCGCACATTCAGTAAATCGTAATAAGTGGAACGATACAAAAGAGCGTTACGCGATGTCCAGCCGAATCAATGGAGCACATAGTAATTGGGGCAACCTTAAAAATACACGCACCATCTATTTTTCGTCAAATCGACAGCAAGGAGATGGAGACTATCTGAAGAAATACCCTAGAAAAGGAAAAGGAAATAACCGCAGATAAGTCGCCAACGATTGAAAGCTTGTACTATGACCCGGTTGATTCGGGATAAAAATTTACTCATGTGAACGCGTACGAATTCTATCAAAACTGAATGAATAGGCCGGTCTAGCGTTCTGGAATTCATAATACTTCTTCGACTCACAGCAGATCGGAAGGCAGATGTTGGGTGAGAATAGGCAGAGTTTCGTCCTAGGCGGGGATGTAATGATCATATTTTCACTCTCCATCAAATTCTGAAACTGTGTCGTTTGTACCGCCGGCCAGCAAATGCCGTTTTCTCAAACTATAAACGTGCGTTCAGTTCAGTGGATCGATAGGAGGATGTGCCTAACAAATATATTAACATACTGACGGCGCTTTTCTTTCATACTTCATCTCAGGCCACAGTTTATAGTGGTTTATAGTTTGTATCAACGTATGACGGAGCACATTCCTAAGTGGTTATCAACGGCAATCTCGAAAAACGATCTAGTGACTGTAACAAGCTCGAAAACCCTTTATTCCTCGATCGCCAAACACATCTTAGCAACCGGTTACCTAGTTGACCCTGTTAACTCGTTCGAGATATTGTTACGTAGTCGCAACCCGAAACTGTTGGCGATTAGCGAGGCCATGCTAATCAAACAACATCGGCCAGTTTTGTGTGCACAGAAGGCGCTGACGCAAATCAATCTCCTTGCCGTGGAATTGACTGAACTATTAGCGTGTGAAAGGTCAGAACTGTGTGGTTGGTTCGTTCAATTGTCGTCGCTATAAGCAGTTTGTATAAAATTGGCTATTTTTACGTTGGCGACTGACGAGAGTAAATCGAAATGTTAACATCTCGCGATATATGTATTCTGTCTGTTTTGGCTAAATGAATTAAAAGAACGCAATGTTTTAAATTATATTGAACTGTTTAACAGTTTCAGCACCAGAAGAGGCGTACGTCAAGACAGTCTACTTCCACCATTTTTGCGTAAGTTTGTGATAGACGAAATAATGAAGCACTGTGTACAGTACTCACAAGGTCTCGACGTGGAGCTTCTGCCTAGTGGAAGACTGACTGATCTTGATTATGCTGATGGGAAGGTGTTGCCGTGTGCAACCTTCAAGTTACATAAACGATGTTAAACGCTATTTTTCACTTTGTTAAACATTTCGGAACGTGCTCCGCAACCTCTGATTGCAAGGTGTTTCTGCAGCATTGCTGTGATTACGCAGATATAATGTTGGATAATGAAATTATGAAAGTTGTTGACTAGTTTGTGTACTTCGGATATTTCGTGTGCGGCGACGATATAGGGAATGAAATCGAAGCGCCAATCTTTAGTGCTAGGACAGTATTCCCTAGTCTGAGACAGTTTTGGCGACAGAAAAACGTATGTCTGAAGCTTAGGGGTCGTGTATATAAGGCGATGGTGGGGGTTGTATTATTTGACGACAGTGAAATGTGGTCATTCAGTCCTGAAGAGGTGAACCGTCCTCAGGTACTTGTCAACCGATGTCTACGTTCAGTCGCTCGAATCGGGTAGCATCAACAAATAAGCACCGAGGAGGTTAGGAAGCGGGTGTTTGATACTGGTTGTCAAACGAGTTCTTTCGTTCAATCCTTACACTTGCACAGACTTAGGTGGTTGGGTCATGTACTAAGATTACCAGCTAGTTGTCTGCCAAACCGACAACTCTTTACGGACCATTCGGTTGACCTGGTTTACACAAATGAAATCGTTTACCGATGGGTTGGCCATTACAAGTCGAATTGGGTTCCCGGACTGGAGTCATCACGACTCACAAAGTCGGTGGCTTGAGACGTTAGGGGAGGTAGCAGCAAACCGAGCTCGGTGGCGTGAATGTTGTTGTTTCTTGGCCGAGCTGCATGCGAAGGGAGTGCACTTAATAACGCGGAGTAGTGAAAGCTGTAAGGAAGGTGTCTTGCTGATGACGCCTTACTTTCACTTCCAACTCGGTTGTTTGTTTGCAAGGTGTAGGCATCTTGATACTGAATGTTTGGATGCAGACTTCGCTGTTTTTTATAGACAGATACCCTTCTCCTCCCTTTCTCTTTTCTTTCTCTCCTTCTATATGTGCTTTTTCTTATTCGTGGTTCTGTGGTAGTTAAGCATCAGTGTGAACCACTGATGTATTGCTGTCTATGATGATGACGATGATGAAGTTGTATTGCTGATATAGTTTTATTTTCACTAACAGCTCGGTTGTTTGTTTGCATTGTGTAGACACCTCGATATGAAATGTTTGAGTGCAGACATAGCTATGTTTTCGTGGTTAGGTTTCTTCTTTTCCCTTTCTGTTATATTCAGTTCTTCCTTCCCAAAGTTTGCTGTTTTCTTTGTGTGTATGGCAGCTAAATATCAGTGAGAACCATCGATGTATTATTGGTTATGATGATAGTGAAAACAAAACTACGAAAAAAAACGTTATGTAATAAATCGAACACACACCACGAAAGACAGCACGCTGGTCGAACCGAAAGTTTATCCAAACGGCTCTATGTACACGATCTAATCTTTGTTTAGCACAACACATTATAGTTGATCACGGTGTATAAGAATCCCTCAGGCTACATTTTCCATTTGGAAGCTAAGAGAATGTCAACTTAAACAGACGTGAAACACGCCAACTAAACTACGGGAGCGTGATGTTTACTGGATCGTTTTTTCTGGTGTACGTTCAGTCTTACGGCTTGAGTCCCAGCTACTGTATTGGAAACGAGTAAAAACCTGAAACCCAGGAGCTCTAAGTATATACGGTACACATACCATAAAACGTAGCCATGACAACCAATCAAACGAGATGACTGGTAATTTTGACGTCATAACGAATCAAATTGAAGCGTCAGCAGGGAAACATTGTAAAACAGCTCAGTCAAAGTAGAAGTTCTCAGGAGTCGGATCGAACAACTGCAGTGGGATCTATCCATATGACATCGTATCTGTCTAACGCAATGCAGATCAGAATACTCCAGTTTCACTCCAAAAAGCTGACGTCCGATTCTGTCAGTCGGTTTGCCTACACCGGCAGATGATGATACCCCCGAAACTGAATCGACCGATGTCGAGTGATTCCGCCGTCTGCTTTGTTGTGTCGTATCCTCTATGGTTTCCCACAACCGGCTCGCTATGCGATTCATCAAGTAGTTCATTTTCTCATTTGTTTATTTGCTACATTTTGAATAACATTAATGGTAACTCAAGGTGCTCGTAACATATTCAAAATTACTCACTAGATAATCGAGCTAACCTGACCATTCAAATCACAGAATTTTAAGGAGTATCACTGTTTTTGTTTCATTTCAGCTATCACATTCAACAACCGAAGGCCAAAGCGCGACGTTTTGTTGTACGCAAAACATCCATCTACTGGATTTTTGAAACGATAATTGACATTTTCTAACATGTACCAGATTGTAGCTGACTTCATCAAGGTCGTTTGAACGCAGTGTCACCTCTCATGTTTCACCTAAGTGATCTCAAGTATTGGTTGAGTAGATCAACTTCGAAGAAAGTGCAAACAATTGTTTTCTGACCTAACGCGTCTTGATTTACCATGCACATACACATACTCACAAACGGGTTTTCACGTAAGCATGGCAACAGAATAAAGATTAGGGCTTTTGCTGAGATTACCCTGTTTTTCGTAAATTTGAGCATGTTGTTTTGTTCGCTTCGTTGTTACCCTATTCTGAGTTCGCTACTCAAAAGCCATCTATATAACGCACTACCACAGCGAAAGTTTTATTGATTACATACAATAAATATAATTTCAGAACAGTAAAGTAGTGTAGCCAGAAAAGAGAAAGTACGTATTTCATTGCTTTCTTGAAGTGGAAAAGGGAAGCCAGAAGTGCCGGTTTTGACGATCGCTCAAGTTTGAATTTTCATTCGGTATTCAAGATCGCAAGTGAAGGAATATTCGAATAACTGGTAGGTGACAGCGCATGTAAAAATTTCCCCGCAGAAATCACCCGGAGGTAAACCACTTGATTACTTTATGTATGTATATATATCTATATAAAGTAGTAAAAAGGGCACACACTGAGTAGTGAACCATTTATTGTGATGTTTCAAATCCACACTGGGATCCGTTATCAAACAAATAAATGTGTTGGAATGAAATTGTTCTGCTGCTCACCGTGTTCGCCTGTCGGTCTGTCTTCGCTCGTTGTTCGTTCCAGTGTCAATGATGTTGACGTAGTGGCTGTCTATATCTACGTATCGACTGAACGAATTGCGCGAATGGAGAGCCTCCAGTACAAGTCGTTCCCCTTTCATCTTTGCCCGTGCGACCACTTTCGCATGATCTACGTTGACCTCGTGGCCTGTGCCCGCGAAGTGGTGCCACAGTTGTAATCGAGGGTCGGCTCGTCGCATCGCTCGTTTGTGTTCGTGCACGCGTGTGCGAAGTTGTCTGCCGGTCTCTCCTACATACTGTTGGTCACACCCCAGACATGGAGTCGCGTAGGCCACGCCAAACTGTTCGTGTGGTTCTACACGATCTTTAGCGTTCACCAAAGCTGAACAGTGTTGAGTTTGGTTTGTGTGATATTTGGATGTCCAGCGGTTGGAGCATCATTTGTGCTGCTTCAACTATGCCGTGAATATATGGCAGTCACTCGTGTTTTGGGTTCGGTACGTTCAGTTTTTGTGAAATCCCTGACAGATGCCTTTATGAAACTGCTGGGGTACTCATTAGAAGTGAACATTTTGAACAGGTGTTTTCGTTCTTGTCTTGTGAGTTCAGTTGAACTTCATTGCGTGTCTGCACGTCGAACTAATGTTCGCACACAGCTTTTAAGTTGATTGGCTGGATGATTGCTATCGAACCTGAGAATGACGTCAGATGTTGTCGGTTTACAAAAGACAGTAGTTTCAGGCTTGCCATCAGGTCTTCTTAGGACCGATATATCCAGAAATGCCAGGCGTGAATTTTCTTTCTCTACGCGTATGAAGACTATTCCATCTAATATGTTATTCAAACAACTGTGAAGTTGATCAAGCTGAGTACGAGGTAAAACAACAAAAGTGAGAAGTGACGTAACATCGAAAGAAACCAGTGCATCGTCTTCTTCCAAGTCCAGGCTATTAGTCTGTCTCAATAAGTTAGTCGAGCTGTTTGCGTCATGATTATCGTGAGGTAAACATGGCCGGAGAATACAAAAAAGGAACTTTGCCAGTTGGTAATACGGGGCCATCCTGGATGCAACGATTGGTCTCAGTAGTACTTGATCCTTATTGACCTTTGGTAGCCCCTATAATCGTGCACTGGTCCCACAATAGGTCTAAGGTATTTAGCCTGTTCTTCTGTAAGTGATTTCTTTTTCTTGAGACCTGTCACCGTTTTGGTGATTCGGGCCCTTAGACCTTTTGTAGGTTCTCCTATGACATGCTCGTACATCGCGGCGTCTTTTAAAAGATCGTTCACTTTGTCTTTATAATCTTGTCTATTCAGTACGGCTATGGCGTTCCCTTCGTCTGTGGGTAGGATGACAACCTGGTCGTTCTTCTTTAATGTCATCAGTGCTTCATTTTCATTAGTTGTTAAGATGTTTGTTGGTTTCCGATTGACCAGGTGTTGAAAAATCTTTGTCGTGAGAGACGGCTGCATTTGCTCATCTAGAACACTGCCTTTCAGTTTCGATTCAAAACATGCAACGAATTCTGTTGTGGATGCGTCCGCATAAGAGAATTTCAGACTTTTTAACAGAACGGCTTTTTCGTTGAGTGTTAACTGATGAGCTGACAGGTTGTATATAGGCTAGGTGTTTTATTTTTGGGGCAGACTGAGGCGCTGGAATTTTTGATTTAATAGATCTTTTGTTTTTGTTCTGCTAGAGTCTGTCGAAAGTTTTATGGCTTTTTCAGCCTTGTTGATTCATTCGGAATCGAGTAATCCGGCAGCTGTTTGTTTAGATTTTTCGTACTCGCTTGTGTATCGTGTCAGACGGCGGTGTGCATTGTTAATATATATATATATATATATAATGCGAAAGTGGTCGCACGGGCAAAGATGAAAGGGGAACGACTTGTACTGGAGGCTCTCCATTCGCGCACTTCGTTCAGTCGATACGTAGATATAGACAGCCACTACGTCAACATCATTGACACTGGAACGAACAACGAGCGAAGACAGACCGACAGGCGAACACGGTGAGCAGCAGAACAATTTCATTCCAACACATTTATTTGTTTGATAACGGATCCCAGTGTGGATTTGAAACATCACAATAAATGGTTCACTACTCAGTGTGTGCCCTTTTTAATACTTTAAATATATATATATATATTTAAAGTATTAAAAAGGGCACACGCTGAGTATATATACATATATATAATTACTCATTTGGGCAAGTCCCCAACAGTGGATAAAGTTCGCTAAATGAGCAAAGGAAGTAAACAAATGTACACATGATTTGCCGCTGACTGAAGGTAAGCAACGAGGAGCTGTGTTCCGGGTTACGGGATTGACTTTTGTACGTTCATCTCTGACAGAGAACCACCAACAGACATATCTGATTGAAATTTTCAGATTGCTTGACATAACGGCAAATAAACTGTTAGGAGACGCATCTTCTTACGAAACAGCCAGGATGCATCACGCCACATCGATCGGCTGTTCCAGCTCGGATGGTATGGTTGTGGGTGGTGGAATAGTTCCACCCAGCCAATCAGATTGCTGTTGTGCGGCCGAACGCCTGTGCGCTATCTGGACTGTGTTTTCTCTCGCGTTGCTTTTTGATGTCCGTTTTAACGTGATTTACTCTGTCACCCTGACTGCTATATATGACTGTTTCATTTGATCCGCTCTGTCTGTCAACCATCTATGGCAATCGTTTCATCCTATAAATTTAGAGCCGTTGTAGTCTAATTTTTTCTCGCCCTTCAAACAAACAGTGTTGCCGCGTCTCTTCCAATTTCTCGGTTTTGAGTCAAGCGAGTGAACACGTAACCAAGGCGACGATCCAATATAAATCCAATAAATTATACAGCTGGCACTTGACGTGATCGTCGGTTGACCAAGGCAAGTTGAAACAAGTGGAGAAAAAGGACGACAAGGTGATGACGACAAGCTTACAAGTAAATAGTCTAAGTACCATTGTCCGTTTGGAAAAACAAAGCTACTCACCAACGAACTTTCGGGAAAAAGCTTCTCACATTCCGTGTTCATTATGTGGCTTACCTCGAAGCCTACTGCATTGGCCAAGTCAGACTGAAGGTTGACTCACACTGCTTTACTCAAACACAGGCACGGATTCGTAGCGAATGGGGTCTCAAAAAATGCACCAGTGAACTGTTTCTGGCTGGAAAACCGACTTCAAATGACTCTGTAAGGCCGACTTAGAAATTGGCTTTGAGGAGACGTTTCACAACAGATCAAGTAAGGTATCAACCTTATCTGCTATCTTCTCAGCACCGTATCGGTTATTGGAACTACCTTTAATTTTCCTCTGTCGCTCTATGGTGCTTGATCGAGTGCTTGAGTTTAACTTGAAGTATGCAACAGCCAAGCGTCCCTCACCCGGTTCGCGTGTATCTGACCAATGGTAAACACGCTGACCAGGCATTGTGAGTAGATCTTTCCCAGCTGCGTAATTTGATCATTTCTTGCCCGATTACTTGAACACCCCGTTGATTAACATTTGGGTACGAGAGAATCATGATTTTGTACATTTTCTTCTGACCGAAAAACAATCCAGTTGAGCCGACCGCCATTTACACGTTTTCGAAACTCACGGACTCGTTCTGTTTACCAGGTCGTCTCAGCTGGTTTTCTTGTGTTCATAGACTATATTCATAAACTGCATTCGAGTAGATCCAACAGTACTCACATTTTCTCCGGTGTCAATAATCGGGGCACCGTGGAGTTTTGGCAATCCGCTTTTTAAGTGCAATACATTGTCGAAAGATGAATAGAAGAAGCGCGGGTGAAGAAAAATCACAATCTAGAGACCCACTGGATAGCACGAGAACCGTTTTTCTTCATGGATTTGGGGTATCAATAACCGGGCTCCCGTGATACGTGATACATCGAGAGAGACAGTAACTGATTCTCCTGTTTCTCATTATCCATATGCGGTATCTGTAAATTTATGTCGTCAGTTTTTTCAATATTGCACTTGATGACCTTCACTTAACTGCCGTTGCAAGCCAAGAACACGGAAGGCGCAAGAGTGATTTATTCAGGAAAGCAACAAATGGGTTATGCATTTCAAGATGACCATAAATAAAAACTCTCCTCTGTGTACGGTATTGGGCTCAGAACGTCACGGTTGCCACAGACGCCAATGCTCGGTTCCTGCATGTACCGTGAACCATTTCATGCACTCCGATGTTTCTTTTTTGTATTTTCTATCAGGTTTCAACATCAGAAAGCCTGCTGTTGCCTCACTGATGACTAATAGTGGTATGAGTAGTATGGTGTGGTCGGTGCTTCTCATCGCACTGCTTTAGATACTTCCAGCCTTCATCAGACCTTTAAGCGTGTACCATTAAACGTTGTGATGTCTGGTGTAATATATAGATGTGGCACACCCAGGGTCCTTGGAGTTCATTAGGGAACAAACTCACAGATAGACACAGATAAATGGATATTTTCAAAAGCCTTTACTTTTCTCAAGCTTTCTCAAACCTTTCAGACCTAAAACTTAGGTCCAAAATCTTTTGAATTACAGAAGGGGTCAACGAGTGTTCGCAAGCGTCGAAAATTTGAAGACGGTTCTTAGAAAGTTGATGAACGCTAGACAGCTAAGGATATCAACAACAAAGATTCGATCAACTAGGGCAGGGTCATTTTACAATCATTAGGAGAACAGTTGAAGTCCCTGACTACAGTTTTGGGACTTACGATGTTACAAATAGAGCCGTCTGTGAGATAGTTCGAAAGCAATGTTGTCAAGTGGTTAGCCGATGATAACCATGAACTGTTACAGTTAACTTATTATGGCCGTGGCAAATAAAGGGAGGCCATTGAAACTTGTTTCCTTACTAGCTTAAAGAAGAGATAAGAATTCTTTAGACATCATTATGAACCAATTTGACAGAACATATCCAAATGTGTAATCGTTTACACGTAAAAATTTCGGTGGCTTTCGGTTATGTGAGGCAGATGTCAACTGTATAGAAGGTTTGGCATCGAAAATGAGAGTGTGTATTATCACAATTGACCAGGTTAACATGTCAGAATGGTTAAATAGCTTCGCCAATTTAACTACATTGGTCGAACTACTACCTAGAAGCTTACAGGAAAGACGGCTTAAGAAGTCAAATAACATAATGAATTTTGCCAGACAGCCCACCTTCACACATTTTCTAAGAAAGAATATTTATTGCCAACTGTGATTGTGGTCATTTGGTGAGAAAATTTAACCCGAAACACGATACGCGTTAAATGCAACTAGCATCAGAAATCCTAAATGTCGTGCCAACTTGTGGATATCGGTTTGAATGACTACTCAGTCTTTTTGCACCTTTTACAGCGGTGACCATCCTGATTGCGTGCACTTTGCCGCCGTATCCTAGGAGCAACGCCGGTGCCTTGTTTGTTTAAAGGCCAACGTCACGTAAATTCTGCATTAAATGTTTGAACTGCAATGGAGTATGACATCACCGTACATTGTTGATACGTTTCTTATTAGGCAAATCGACATCCTCGTGATAGACGGTAGTACATCAGTGATTCTCACTGGTGCTTCACTGACAACCTCAAGAGATTTGCAACAGTGAATCCACCAAAGAGGAATAGACTTGGTGGAAATTTGAGACAAAGGTGTGGGACTTCTTACTGTGCGTGATTATCCCAAGTCCCATTAGGTATTAAAACAAAGAAGAGAAGCTAGGAGAGGACCGAATACTGTTAGCAAAGTATTTGGGTGGGGCCTCCAAAGTACAATTTCTATCGCATATGAATGCTTAGGTAGGTAAACTATGTGGGTGTTTGGCTATTTTCTCTAAGAGATAAGGTGCAGTGCTTGAGTTGGGGCAGGCAATCGGTAATCTGCTGATGTTTGCTCAAGAGAAATGCTTTTGAGACGAGCTCAAGTCACTCAAAACTAGCTCCACTGACAAGAAACAGATAGTCAACTTGTATCGGCGGTGACCATTACTAACAGGTGGTTTAATTTGTTTCGAATGAAGAGCAGGTGGTAGCATGGCATAAACTACTGAAAGTTTGTTACTTTAGCGTTACGCCGTGCGGGTACGAAACTTCTGTATACTAACTACCACAGTGAGTTCATCGGGAGGCTACGCATGCACTTGCATCCATCATGAGAAACATTAGTGTTAAAGGGGATAGTGGCTGTCAGGTACGGACCCCATAAGTGTATATTGCTAGTTACTGAATTATGTGAGCAATTGATAGCAACATTACCAATTACTAGGGTAACTGCTGATGGGTACTCATACAGGTACATTGTAGAGAACTGTCTTTGTCCACTCAAAAGTAAGATATGTAGAAACGAACATAGGCTTTAAGATTATGTGTTCACTTGCATTCAGACTGGAGCTGCCATTGACAAACTGTCTACTCAACGTCAGGTGACTTTTTCATGACAATTCTGAGATTGGTGAGCGGACGAGGTGCTCCGGATGTCATATATGGCGACAGTAGTTTACTTTACGACTCGCCAAGTGGCTAATCACTGACATTACGGGGAACCAGACTTGATATACCAAAATACCTTTAAGATTAGAGACTGAATAATTTGTCACACAATACTACAGGTTGGTAAGGGAAATCTGTAGGTCGCTACAACTGTACCACATCTGTTAAATTCTTTTCGGAACTGAAGACGCTACACACTTTAGGTCATAAGAAGAGTGTTGTTCGTTCCATTTGCCTTAAGACTGATTGGCACCTTAATCCACCTGGAACTAATCACCAAGGTGAGGTAAGAGGAGAAATGATCAGAAGTACCAGGCGATGTTTGCTTCCGAAATTGACCAGTCACAGATCACACATCGTTGAAGTTGAGAACCATGGTGCATATATAGTGAAGTTTAAGATCGTATGGTACTGATGTTGCGAGCCAAAAACGCAGATGATACAAGGAGTATCCATTCAGAAAATCCATACATGGGGTGTGCGCTTTAACACTACCTTAGTCACAAACACATTTACATGTGCCACTAATCCTGTGAGACCACGGTTGCCAATGCCAGGCGTGTGTATGGAAAACACCATTTCTTGCTGGAATGCGCTCTTATACTTTCTCCTGGTTAGTTCAGTACCCAAATACCCACCTGACCACTGACGAGTAGCATAGTGGGATCTTTCATCCTCGCTACAATAGGACATGGTGATTTGTTACTGCCTCAAGCAAACTATTTTTACGTCTCCACGACAAGCCCATCTTATTACATCGGTATACAAATGGTTGGAGACAGACTGGAGAAAGCAGTGGCGTCATGGACATCCTTTGAGAGTTGTAAGCTTCCTACAGGTGGTTTGCCATCCCACATGATGTACACGTTGCCTCGTTGCATGGCTACTGCTCATTAGGATGCACGATCGTACGGTAGACGAGTACAAGTGTTCCTGAGAGTGGACAACTGTGAAGTAAAAGATTAATGAAACGCAACATTCAATCACTATTTTTTGGAGAGCAGAGAAAGACAGGGAATTAGTGCCATTGTGGCATTGTGTTTATGGCATTGTGTTTATCTCTAGCCACTCCAACGATCTTCTGGCGTAGAGTATCATGTTGGCTTTCAGGGTCCGTTTTTGGAATGATCTAATTGCTTACTATGAGTTGAATGTGCTAATCATTTTTTGAGGAATGCTGAATTTGTTTACAGGCGACGCATCCCACACTTCTCTACACATTAGTGCTTTTGTCAAAGCATGAATTCCATTCTAACTGTCTAGGAAATTTTGACACCTCCGATTCTAACGTTTACATAACCACATTTGCTTATTCCTTAAACTTTTCTGAACCTATTTATTGTGTTTAGTCTCACCACTATATGAATTCAGTTGTTTTAGTAAGTTAACCTTCCTCTCTTTTTAGTCGTTTTATGTAGATCTTGCACAGCTGTGTAATTTGGCTGTTTTCTACTGGATTACTCGAACACCTGGGAGATTCATGTCTGGGTTTTGAGAGAATTTTTTGCACTTTGCCTTCTTCAGTACAGCATGAAATATACATTTATCAACCGATTATCAGACCGTCTCAAATGACTTCGTTGTGTTCACAGACTATGCGTAACTGATTGATTACTATGAATCTACCCGGACAGATTCAACAGCTGTTGACAAGTGGGTTGCCATTGGTGCACTTTGTCTGCGACCTAACGATGATCTATGATCGTTTCAAGTATTCAGATCTATTTTAAATGTGTCTGTCTTAGGGTACATTAGGTGACACTAATAAGTTTCAGGTATTCCTAGATTAACAACTAGTGAACATCAGCGTCAGGCTCCCCCTTTTCAACTTGTTCATACATGTTTTACGAGCTGGGGCGCAATATCGTTTCCTGTTCTACTCGAATGACCAACATCTTGCGATCCGTTCAGTTCACACAGAACTAACATCCACTACAAAATGTTTCAATAGATTTTAGACTGTTGTCGGAAGTAAACCATCCACCATTCGATGCTCCAGAATGCAAGTTAGACAGAAAGAGAGAACTCCATACGACATGGGTGTCCAGCAAATTTCATGGAGGTAAATGACTTGAAACTAAGACCTTAACATTTTAAAGAACTGAATCTTTTTGTCAGAAAGAGCCACCTCGAGTTGAACATCCTTGTAAATCTCATTGGGGCATTCCACAGAAGACTGTTAGTAGCTGTTCATCATGCATTCAAATGGAGATTATCTTGTGATAGCTTTCCAGGCTAGCGCATCCATCTTCTTTATGGGTGACATACATCTCCAATCCACTGGACCAAAAGCCAGAAACTTTAATCTTCTCCATGTAATAAGTGTTCAAATACGTTGTCTGTCCTGGCTGACCTATAGGCATCCTAGTTGAGACCACATAACGACCTTGCGTATCCCTGCTCACCTGGTGCACTCTAACGAAGGGCCATTTTCAGTAACGGATATATCTAGTTTCCAAGATTATTCTGTGCATTTACTTCGAAAAGGAACTGGTTTCCATGCCAACCTTCCTTACGATGTGTGTATGTCCAAATTGTAACTCTGTACTGCACAGTGTGGTAAGTCACCTTGTATCGAGCGGTTGCCAACTTTGTTAGAAAATTCTTCTCAGAGGATTCTGAAGCCCATCTTTTGTATCTGGCCCTTTTGTCTATAATTCCTTCTTAACTGAACGTACTCAATTGTACATATCATTTTACTGGTCAGCTGGTCATTGCGTAATTTATTTATTTTATTCGGCGTGTTTCACTGGAGACAGTGTTTCTGTTCTATTTAGTAGGAACAGAGAGAAGACAAATATCGCAAGATGTTCTGTTTGATTTATCCAAAGAATCTTGTGAATTAAATTTGTGCTTTCATTTTTTGACATTTATTCAAGTTTCGGCGGTCGATCCTTGCACTTAAAACATAATTTCCCCATTGATACCAACTGCCGATGCAAAATAACCAGCGAAGTAAAGGGGTTTACTCACAAAAGATGAACGTTGTTCATAGAATGTCCATTATTATTGTGGAGTATTGGAAGTGTACCAAGCGCATTTGTTGGTGTGAAACACTGTAGCTGAAATTTAACTTAACAAAGGCTGGCCGCGAATGATAGACGTTATTGGAAGAACTGACGCATTCGTGTAGCAGAGTTTATTCAAAAGTTTTGTGTCAATATTTTTCATCGAATCAAACAGAGATGTACAGTGCGATCTGATGCAGTTGTTGAGCAAGATGATGCAAATCAATGAAAGTGCCAAAAAGGTATGTGGTTGTTTGCTTTCCACAGTTTATTGTCTACCCGCAATTATCGTAAAATCTGCGGTCAGATCGTGTTTTGATTTCGGTGATAACACACTCACTGTTAACTTTCGAAGAAAAAAAGACGAACATAACACATTTTGAAGTTCACTGAATCTTCCTCCAACCTTCTGAAAACTTGCTGCATCGTACTTCGCACTACAAGCACCAATACAAGAGAACGGTCACTTTGCTTGATTGTATGAGCAACGTTCATATAATCAACGAGTCACTGCCATTAATATTAAATCGGTTACATGCTGTTTCATTCTATCTCTGTAAATCCGTAACGTGCTTTGTGGCTGCCGCAACCCGGTATTTATTAACCATTACTGATTTGCTACTGTGCTATCTTGACATGAAAACGGTGCTTGAAACTCCCACGGACCCCAACAATGAACAATGTACAAAAACTAACTACCGAAGAATCCTGTTGAGTTCTCTTCTTATGAAACAAAAGTCATTTCCGTGGCTAGTTGTATTAGGTATTTCTATTAATGATCTCGCAACGCCACATAAACTGCTTCCCTTGCAACCTCGTCTTGAACAGATAGAATGGTCATATTTTCCTGGGGTGAGAACTTCCAATCACACCCTCCCAAATGAGAAACCTAAAAGGCCGCAAGTTGTGACGTCAAGGTTGATAGCCAAGCGCACTTTAAGGTAGCTGACATACTCACGGGCAGTAATGTCGCGCCCGCCACTGCGAAGGGTGGTTGCCAGAATAACCTAGCGGAACAAGCCCGGTCCAACCTGACGGCCGTCCGTAATCACCTCTTCATTCTCTCGAACTCCTCCTCGTATTCTTCTCTCTTCTTACGAACCAAACGGGGAATTGACCTTATAGTGCGTGAATGCGAATTTTATAAGTTTATTCGATAGATTACCGGAAATCAGACAGTTAGTTCATGACACTCAACCGTGTATATTTGCCATCATGAAGATCTGGTTTACAGATGGTACCAGTGACGATGATCCGAGTGTCAGTTTACCGGGCTCACTCCGTCTGAAGAGAGTAGGACCTCAATGATTTCCATTAAGTAGGATCTCCCGACATCCTTGGTTATTAGAGAATTCCACCTTCTTGATCGATGTGACGCTCTGTAGCAGGACACATTGTTGGAGGTTAGTAATCGTTTACCTTCATGTAGTACGTCCGGTGTGATGCTTTTTGTAAGTCCAAGATGATGAGCCCAAGATATCGGCACTCCGAAGAAGTGTCGCCCTAGTCTGACTCCTTTCCTGTCTGATTTAGCTATCACTAATCAGAGTTATGTGGAGGACAGAATACTCACTGATTCATCACTTAGATATTGAAACAAGTGTTGACTGATTTTTAATCTTATATGTATCCAGCTACAACATCCAACAAAATGTTAGCAGTTTGAAACTTCAATCCGGTTGAACTTGATTGTACGGTGAAATATTTCAATACACTCTTCCCTAAATGGGAATCTATTTGCCAAAACTACCATTCCTTTCACAGTATACGACACAAACTGTATGATTTCACCTCTCACTCAGGTATTCTACTTAGAATACTTCCTCTTGGTGAAAGTTTCAGCTTATCTACGGAACAAAAATTTACAGGAAAGGCAGACGAACTATGAACCATCCACACCGTTTTAAGCAAGGGCATACGGGGAATCCCAGAATATAGTAGGCTCGTACGAGAAAAGATCCGACGGACAGCTCGCAAGAACAAAAACTTTCAACTTAAATATATCGACTGACTGTAGAAAAAAATAAGCCACTAGCTATTTCCTTCTGATTGTCTGACCACAGTTGTTGCCAGGTTATTCAGGGAGTACTAGTGCAGTAAGGACGAGCAGTCATATCATACTACTCACGCTACTACTACGTAATCAGGCAGCAACGTGAACTTCGGATATTGAAGTAACGGAGAGAAAATACGCGAAGAAACAGCTGAGTGCATCTTGGCATTAAAGGGTTCTCTTGTCATACATGAACTGGACGTTGACAACTGTAGAAACCTTGATGTATTTGGGTCAGTGTTATGTGCAAGTGAGTGGTTGTTAGTTGTCACGCTGGACAGCATAAGCCACGTGCTAATTTTCTGAGTAAACAAACTTTGATCCATCCAATTTCTTGGCTTAACAACACTAGTCTGCGGTCCACCGTTTTGTGACGAAA
Source organism: Paragonimus heterotremus (assembly GCA_013368495.1). NCBI lineage: Eukaryota > Metazoa > Platyhelminthes > Trematoda > Plagiorchiida > Troglotrematidae > Paragonimus > Paragonimus heterotremus. Next base: position 7,253 of record LUCH01001278.1, on the reverse strand, counting down.
AACCAACCCTCTACACTGCCGATAGGCAGCCACTCCCAGCTACACTTCAGAGCTGGTTTGTGTATCAGAAGCTAAAGATCTGTTGCGCAAGACAAAATATAGAACGCAGAGTCAAAGAACCAGCTGCCGATCCAGCAGAACCCGTCCGCAAAGTGTTTAAGCAGACACTCCGAACTGACGTTTACCTTAGTGCACGGAAAAAAGCCATGGTTATGCTTATCTTTAAGGCGGGTGACAGTCGATCCTCTGCGCACGATCGACCAATCGACACTATTAGAATCCCACGCATGTTAATGGAGCGTTTATGTTAGAAGCGTCAGTCCCAAATACTTTTCGATGTTGTTTTTTCATCTTCATTTAGGTTGGTTCTCATCGGTTGTTGCCTGGTCTGGTTTTGTATGTCTGTGTGATTGTTCGTCTGTGAAATGGTATTGTTGAATTTAAGGGTGTGTGACACTTGAGCCTAAATGTGGCTATTGCAATTTAGTTGACGGTAGTATTCGATGTTATGGTGTTTGCGCACATGTGCGTGTTCGTCACCTGCTGCTTTGCAGTACAGGCTTTTGAGCCAAAGGCCTTGGTTGATAACCCTAATCACCCCCATCCCCCCGTTTAGGTTTAGGCGTCTTGGCGGTATCCTAAATTGATAGAAACCGTGACTACACAACAGAAACCAATACCATACTGCATCGGCCGTCGCGCAGGATAAACCGGGCAAAATATGCTACTTCACAAACTGTCCCACAATATTAATCCCCGAACAGATAATTCTCACTTGAGTTCCCGTTACCCGAGGACCAATTTGAAACAGGCCCAGGGACGCAAGACGTTGTGTGTTGAAGTATGGAATGTACGCACGCGGCTGGATCGATGCAACTCCAAAGGACGGCCGGAACGGCGCACTGCACTGATCGCGATTGCACTGCGTCGCCATGGAATCGACGTAACAGCCCTGAACGAGACAAGGCTTGCGGACCAAGGTAAGTTACGGGAAGCAGGTGCTGGGTACACCTCCAACTGGATATGTTACCCGACAGACGGTGCACGGAAGCATGGTGTCTGTTCCGCAGTCGCTGATCGCATCAACGTTTTGATGATAGGCGAACCGAACGGCATCAGCCCCCGAATGCTGTCTATGCACTTGCGACTCGGTCGAGGTAAATGTGCCACATTTGTAAGTGTTTATGGTCCGACTATGTGTCACACTAATGATACAAAGGGCAAGTTCTATAATCAACTGTCCGCCACAATCCGGTCGGTGCCTGTGACTGATCGACTGTTTGTTTTGTGTGACTCGAACACTCGAGTCGGGCGTGACTCGATAGCTTAGCCGGCATTGATACAGTCAATGAGAACGGTGACCATCTGCTCCATCTGTGTGCTACTAACGACCTGGCTATCACGATCACCCGACTCCAGCTGGATGCGAATGACAGCACGAGGTGGACTTATCAACAAAGCAATCATCATTATTGGCTTGACTACGTGATTGTGTGGCAGCGCAACATTTGCGAAGTGCGTATGACGCGGGTGATGCGCGGCGCCGAATGTAGCACCGATCATTCACCGGTCAGGACTAAATTATTTATCCGTGTACGCGTCTCTTTATTGAAAATCTTCCGGACAACGGCGTAAGTTGCGTGTGTGAAAGAATTAGAGAACTTTGAGACTGGGAGTACTTTCGTACGTTCAGTTGCCACCTGTCTGTCAGACTCTCTTGCACACTATACTCCGGAAGGTTTGTGACAACAGATGGTGGGATAGATCACAACAGCAGCTACCGAGACGATCAGTATCGAGCATCGGGAACGTCAGGACTGGTTCGACGAAAACACTGCAGTTATCTTCAACTTGGTGCGCGATAGGAATGTAGCGTCTGCCGCTTCCACAATGAACCTGGATTATGAGAACAATAGAGTGACATTCCGGAAAATTCGCCGTCAGAGCGCCGAACTTTGCAGTAGAATCAAGGACGTAAGGAAGTAATGTGAACGGATCCGGGGCTGCGCCGAACGCAAACAACACAAATAGTTTGAAGACTCGCTTAAGAAAATTGTCGGTTCATCCGCGTATTTCGCCGTAGCACTGATTAACGCAGACATCGGCTCTTGATGCACTCAGCCGGGGGATAATATGAGAGTCTGGCGCAAACGCTTTGGTGGCCTACTAATTGGCACTGTTTCCATTGACTGGGTGACCGTAGACAGCTTATCGAAACAGGCTGTCGAATCTCTACTCATCCTCATCCGGACGGGACAGAGTTGCAGACAGCAATTATATAACTGTGCCACAGGAAGGCTGTGGGCGAGGATGGATTGCCAGGTGAAATGCTGAAGAATGGTGAACCGGTACTTGAAGGCACTTTGTACCGGCTGGTTCACACAATGTGGGAACAGGAACTAAGACCGCAATATTTCAAGGCTGCCCTTATTTGAAGATAAGTGTAGCAAACAATGTCCCAAAGGCTAACGGGACATTAATCTGGTGAGATGCGCAAGCAAGTTGCTTGCCAAAATCTTTCTGAACCGACTGAATGCGTGTTTTTAATACCAGTGTTCCTGTGGAGCATTGCGAACTCTGGGTGATTCGCACTAAGATCGAATTAATGTTTGCGGACGATAGAATCAGGAGAACTACCGGGAACCCAACCAGTTCCTGTATGTTCTCTCCGTGGACTTTACCAAGGCTTTTGAGTCCCTGAGCCTTGGGTAGCTGTGGATGGTGGTTGATGAGTTTGTATGTCCAGATAGGTCAGTCAGTGATTAAAATGTATCTTATTTTTACCAAGACGAAAGTACAATCATGTGGATTTAACTCTGACAACTCTGACATTGTCAGTGGCGTGAGATACGGTGGTTTCCTGGCCCAAACTTTACTTTTTCTGTATTTGATCGCAATGGTAACAGTTGCTCTTCAAGGCTCGGCAGAGAAAAGTGTTGAGGCTGACTCCTGCACGCATAGATTCCTGTTGAATATTCGACGTTCCAACACTCCAATTTGGTTACATACCTCAACAATGTGCATGCTTCGGTTCGCAGATGTCAGCGCGCTGTTCGCACACAGTACAGACGAACCTCAGCGACTGTCCACGGCTTTCGCGACGGTATCCAAGTTTGAACTAAACATCAATCCGGGTAGGATATTTTCTTTCAACCTTCGCATGGGAGAGGTGCTGCTACCTATACCAGCGCCTAAAAGCCATGTCAGTGAGGACTTTGTTAACAGCTGTGCAAACTTCTACTATTTAGGTAGCAATTTGTCCACAGATTTGTCCATGGACCGCGAGTTAAGAGCTCGTGTGGTGGAAGCCGATGCTGGTTTCGGATGTTTCCAAAGACATGTTTGGATGAACCACAGCATGAAGGTTACTACTAAGCATAATGGGATATCTGTACTGCTTCACGGTGGAACCCGCGCTACCTGGACCGTTTCCATCTGGAATGTCTGAGATGCATCTTGGTTGTTTGGTGATCGGATATGGTTCCGAGCACTGAAGTGTTGCAGCGATCAAACATGGAAAGGATCGAAGTGATGTTGGTGTTCAATCAGTTTCGTTGGCTGGGTCACCTGTATCGAATGAACGATGACCGTACTCTAACTCAGGTGCTGTACGGGCAGTTCTGGCCAAAAATGAGATAACGTATTATAGTGACCTGAAGGTACTCCCAGTCTGCCTGTTATACGATGTGTAAAATTCCTCCCAAAATTCGTCAGTGCTCTTTCAGTTCTGATCGCGCCTTTTAAGGAGAACAATCCTCGTAGGTAGAAGCTAATTTTACGTTGAGAAATATAACCACGGAACTGATGGAGTTCCGTCACGTGGTTGTTGCTCTCCCGCCTCACGCCATAGACGAGGTTGACGATATTGTGGAGCTCCCGGATTCCGGTAACTCATACGAGCAGATTACAAGGGCCATTATCAAGCGCATTGGTCTCTCGGATCATCAACGCATTGCCCAGCTATTGAGTTCCACCGAGTTAGGCGACCACAAGCCTTCACAGCGTCTATGTCGTATGCAACGGCTTGCAGATCGAACTCAGCTCGAGGAGTCCCTCTTGAAAGAACTATGGACCCAACGACTGCCTTTTTATATGCAAAGTATTCTTACTGCCATACATCAAGCGCCCCTGTTGCAATGGGCCGACACCGCCAACCGCATCGTTGAGACTTACGGAAAACCAGTCTCCCAAGTATCTGCGCCACCGCCGGAATCACTGGCACATCTGACCGACCGTATGAAAGAACTCATACGTCGAATCCAGGGGCTCAGCATTCGAAAATTGCGCTCACATGCAACCTCACTTAAGCCTAACAGAAGAGCCTCCCAGTCGACTTCTAGGAGGCGACGAGTGCCCACAGTGAGTGCCAACCCCGATCACTGATGGTGCCACCAGCAATTTGATAACCGTGCTCGATTCTGCTGCAGTCTCTGTTAATTTTCCAAAAAGGATCTGGGAAACTAGCCGGCCATCACATCACGGTGACCGACGTTGCTGGCTCCCGAAGTCGCCTGTTCTTCATTCGAGACCACGAATGGCGAGTTCGCTACCTTAGCGACACTGGTGCACAGATCAGCGCCCTCTCACCAGACCCTCCCCAACGACTCACGCGGGCGCAGTCGACCTTGCGTGCAGTAAACGGTACGTTTATTACCGTCCGTAGCCAGCGTTTACGCACATTGAACTTAGGCTCCTGCCGCACGTTCCGATGGCTTTTCACCGTTGCAGACATCCAAATGCCAATAATCGGCATCGACATTCCCAAGCACTTCGACTTACTAGTCGACGCACAACACAGTCGTTCAGTCAATCACGAGACGAACCTGTCTGTTACCGGGACTTTAACGTGGCTCCAATCAGTCCCGTGTATCGCCTGATCACCACGAACACGTATGCCTCTCTAGTCGAAGAATTCCCAACCGTCAACAGACAACCGACCTCGCTACCGCCAGTGGCTGGTACAACGCATCGCCACATCGTCACCACTAACCAGCCGGTGTTCGCTAAAGCCAGTCGTTTAGCGCCGGGTAAGCTGAAGATAGCGCACGCCAAGTTCGAGCACATGCTCAAGCTTGGCATTATTCGCCCGTCGGATAGCCCCTGGGTTTCGCCGCCCCATATGGTGGTGAAAATGTCTGGAGACTGGGGTCCGTGTAGAGACTATCGCGCTCTTAACAACGCCACGGTACCGGACGGGTACCTCATTCCGCTTATTCAGAACATCACGAGTAGCCTGCAAAGCATCCGTATGTTCTCGAAGCCCGATCTGGTTCGCGTTTATCATCAGATCCCAGTCGCCATAGACGACGTTGCCAAAACTGCGGTGATTATACCGTTCGGCTTTTTGGAATTTTTGCGCATGCCGTTCAGGCTCCAGCACGCAGCTCAAACGTTCCGACGACCTACCGACGACGTCACAAGAGGTTTAGACTTCGTGCATTCCCAAATCAACGATCTTTTGGTAGCAAGCGCCTCCGAAGAAGAGCACCAGAACCATCTGAGATTGCTCTTCGAACGATTCGCACCGTATAACGTCACTGTGAACGCGGACAAACGCGTTTTTGGTCAATCAGCAGTCGAGTTCTTAGGGCATCATGTTGATCAGCACGGCATCCGGCCGCTGACCGATAGGGTACAAGCGATTCGCGGATCTCCCCGCCCTACAAAGCTTACTGCTGTCCGTTGTTTCAACGGTATGATAAACGGTTACCTTTGTTTTACTCCGCATTGCACACAACTCATGCAGCCTCTGACCGACTTACTCCGTGGCCGTTCGAACGGCAACGTCGAGTTGTCAGAAGTAGCCGTCAACTCGCTCGATCGCTCCAAAGACGCTCTGGACGATGCAATGATGCTGCACCACTTCGACGCTAACGCCACCACTGGCATAGCTGTTAACGCTTCCGACATAGCAGTTGGTGCCGTACTCCAATAGTTCGTCGATGGAACCTGGAGACCGCTTTCATTTTCTCCAGACGCCTGTTACCCACCGAAATGGGGTACAGCACGTTCAGTCGCAAGTTACTAGGTATCTACTCGGCCGATCGTCGCTTTAAATACGCCCTCGAAGGCCGCCAGTTTGTGATATCCATTGATCACATACCGTTGGTATACGCCTTCCGCAATCGTTCGGAACGCCAATCACCCATAAACTGCGCCAGCTAGATTTCATTTCGCAATTCTCGACGGACGTACGATACGCCTCTGACAACGACAACGCTGTGGCTGACGCTTTGTCACGCGTATCAGCACTTGTTGGCCACGACATCATAGATTTGTCCGTTATGGCCGATGCACAACGTGCGGAGAACGATCTCCACACTTCCTGCCAGCATTCGTCAATGCGCCTCGCGGATCTTCCGTTACCGACAACTTCTGGGACGATTTTATGCAATACTTCCGCTGAACAGACTCGTCTGAGTACATTGTCATCTGCGGACACAACATCGCCCACAACGCCAGCACCTGTAGTGGAAGCGAAAAATGAATCGACAAGGTAACAAAATGGTCTACAACAAATGTCTGCAATGAATTCCACCACACTATGTTCACTATAAGTTAGAATAACGTTCCTCCTGAATAAGAGAGTAATTCTAGCAGATCCAGTTTAGCCCACGCATTAAAAGTCCGCTGTTGCCACAGCCAACTCCCGGTAGCAAACACCACGTGCAAGCAGAAATCAAGGCGCGCGAGGACGAAGAGTATATTCATTCAAACAACAGACGAGTGATTAATATGTACAATGAACACAACAGGTATTAAGAATAGTATGTAACAAGAGAACAGAAAGGTAAGAGACTCCACACACCCGTCGTAATACGATCGGGTCGTCGGATGCATTGGCCTTAACGTCTTGCAAACGATCAGGATTCGTTAGATCCTTTTCTATATCAGATACAGAGAAAAACGAAAATTCATGAAAGCTTCTGAACACCCTCAAGCAAAAAACTCGCAAACCGTTTCTGAAAATACCAAAATTCTGTATTTTCATGTACATTCACGCATTTACGTTCGCCAGGTAAGTGTAACCACGAAACAATACAGTAATAATCACAATGAAGTCGCAATACACTTACAACATTTCGTTCTAATCTATATTTTCCAAATGACCACCTTCTAAAGTGTTGACAATTTCAGTCGCGGAAGGCGACTATTGCTAACCCACTCGTGACGAACCCAATGAATGGAACTTTCTCCATATTCTCATTTTCAGCGATTTCAGCGATTGATACACGGGTTCGAGGCAGAGGCCC